>PVJO010011088.1:0-61359 GCA_004026905.1 Hystrix cristata
CACACTGCCATGATGGAAAAACCTGAAGCCCAAACTGGAAGGGGCAAAATGTTCTTCTAAGCAATTTTACTGAGCTTCAGATGAAACTGAACAGACCTGCAGCCAGAGTGACCAAATTAGGGCAGGGGCTCAACAAACATGGGCACACTTGGCCAGAGGGAAATCCTAAAGAAAGAATCATTCTGAGAATACTTCATCAGGGCAACTCTGTGACTCAGGAGTTTGAATTCTCTCTCTTTCTACCCTTTTCCAAATGGCCCTGCTACGAGGACAGCATGGTAAAAGGGACAACTGGGACTTAGAAGACCCAATTTCAGATTCTATCCCCGAATCTCTGTGACAAAAGAAAGTTGTACTGCAGAAGAGGAAGACAAGAGTATTTGCTTTTTATTCTATACATTTGATTTTTAAATAAATTACAATAATACAAACATAATACAGCTAGTGAAAGAAACAGGTAAAACAACTGGCATCCCCACTAGTGAGTTTCTGCACAGAATCTAGGGGATCACTTAGGGTACCAGTCGTGGCAAACCTAAGGCACATGTGCTGCAGTAGGCTGTCTGTACCACTGAAAGCTCTTAAAGGCTCACAATCACTGGTCTAGACCTATGCTGTCCAACACTGTAGCCACCAGTTGTCTGCAGCCATTTTGACTTAAATTTAATTGAAATTAAAATTAACATTCACTTCCTTAGTCACACGAGCCATATTCCACATGCTCGGCAGCCATTTATGGCTGATGGCCACCATACTAGCAGCTCACATGTTAAACACTTCCCTCACCACACACAGTTCTACAGCACAGAGTGGCCTACGTGACTTCTAAGGTATTCACCAACTCTAATTCCTCTAACACAATAGAGGAACAGGGCTCACCCACACAGGCCTATTGAAATAACAGACAGACATGTACGCAGCAACCTGTAGAGCAAATGCCCCTTTAAACTGAAGGCACTGTGATTATCATATTTATTTGGCTCCACCATCCCTGCTCCTTATCATTTCAAAACCAGACTGTGCTCAAGAACAGAACAAACACCACTACTCTATTTATCGCCACTAGCACCCCAAGAGCCCAGAAGCCAAGAACACCCACAGACCCATGTGCCTCTGGTCACAGGTACCCAAGTTTGTCATACATCTCGGCCAACCTCCCAGGTCTCTCTGACCACCCCAAACCAAGAGCCCACGCCACGACCATCCAGCTCCCACCACCATAATGGATAGTGTGACACCTCACCTCTGTGAGATGCGTCCTTCAGCAACCTGGCTTCGGATTGCACCACATTCCTGTTGCTGAGAAAGATCAGCCGCCGAAAGTATCGCCTGTCGTCCCCTTGTACATCCTCAATGACATAGTCGCCACTCAAGGGGCTGCAGTCTTGGTGCTGAACAGTCCGGACTCCAATGTCCCCACCCACAGACAGAAAGGGCACCTGAAGGTACAGTCAGAGATATGGTCAGAACACCTGCTGGATTACAAGATACGAGACACTATATCCTCCCTTTGTGTGCCTATGAGGAATTCCCATATCAAGGTTCCAGAGAACAACTCCAAAGATTTGCCATTCTACTAAAGTACTTCTAGGGGCCTTTTAATGGACCTTGAAAAGTTTACTTCAGTTTTTGAAAATTAACTGAACACATAACTATCTCCCAAGCCACTAATGAGATAACTGGTTCTTCCCAAGAATTTGTTATCAGCAACCCACAAAAGAACTCTCAATAGTCCAGGGTAATAAAATCAAGAGGGAACCCTTGGGAAGGGCTCTAATTATGAGAGGGAATCAAAGATAACAAAATCCAAAGGAGAAACCACCACTCTAAATTTGGAGAAACTTTTCCCTTCCCCAAGTTTTTGTCATTTTTCCCCCATCTTTCTAAATCTCAGGAGAAAATATACATTTCCCTATTAAACCTCTCCTATCCACTTTACATTTATTTCTTTTTAAAGACCTATCAGAGTATTCATAACCACCAGTAATTTTTGACTTTGGAGACACAAGCACTGGTGAGAAAAGGTCACAAATGAAACTTCCCACAGGATGTGGGCCCCACTAAATATAAAGTCTCTCCAATAGACACCAAGCTCAAAGTCTTCCAGGAAGAATCAAACACACATTCATCTGTCAACACAAGTTAGGTTAGTGGGCAGGAGCACAGGCAGGAAACCCAGGGCCCAGGATTTGTTTTTCAGGTCTGTTACTAATGCAATAAGCCTCCAAATACCTTGGCTTTCCTACTTATCAAGAAGGATAATGTTCCTACAATAAAGCCACCTGTCATTACTCCTGGTAACCAGGATGGCACAAGGCAGATGTCACCTGATAATTTAATATCATATCACCACTTCGGCAAAACCCTCAGTTTCCTTCCCAGCAAAATACCAGACCAGTGATGCTAAAAACTGTGCTGAGCTGTTTTGGTCCCATCTCTCTTACACCCTCAGATAATGAGTTTAGAGAAGCAAATGGCCAAGGAAGTCCTTTTCAAACACGGAAAAGGAAAAAGAGATTCTGGTCTGAGCAATACACAATAATGAAGAGCTGGAGGCTGGTAGTGTGTCCAACCTGCAGCTTGTGAGTTAGACATTACTGTGTCATAATAAAAAATATTTTAAAAAAAATAAGTTTTGCTACCTATATACATTAAGTATATTGTATGTTTTATATGTGGCCCAACACAATTCCTCTTGACTCAATGCGACCCAGGCAAGCCAGGTATGTCCAATTCAAGGTCTCTGGGGAAGCCCTCCCCCCAGCCGCAACACAGATGCTACTGTGGTTCTTATAATGAGCAACCACTCACCTTCTTCTCTGCCTGGGGTAAGGGAAAGTGGTCTTATGTCCATTTAGTCCGTAACTGCTAATACCTCTCTAAGAATCAGACAGGGTCACAGATTCCAGCTCTTTCGAAGGTTCCCTTTGCCTTCCTGGTTGCTAATATGATTCCAGAAACCACTGAGAGCTAATGCCAAAGCTTTGGTACCTGCTGCTGGGCGGGCATCCCAGCCGGGGCCAGCTCCATGACTCTGGCTGACAGCTCAGCCTGAATACTGTCCATGCCATCGTACTGCTGACCTCGATGAAGGGCCACTGTGATCAGCCTCCTGAAGCCCGCACTAGCTGCCAGTTGCTTCCGGCCCTCTTCCATGCCAAAGAGCCACTCAGTCTCCCGGCCCTGGGGAACTGGAAAAGAGAGACCCGGTTACAAGGAAGAGTGTTCATGCCCCCACAACCATTATGGTCCACATGGCAGAAAGCCAGCCCCTACCCAGGACCAGCATTCTCCTTGACTGTGACCCACTGAGGAGCTATCAATCCATAGTATACTACACTCAGCAAAGCAGCCCATCAGACAGGGAAGACCAAGGTTAGACAGAGGTGTGAACTTGTCTGTAAAGCAAGAAAGGCAGGCACTTAATGAAAGATAAACAGCAATAATTTCAAGGCTTATTACATGCCACGCACAATTCCAAGCAGTTTGCAAATATAAACCAATGGAATCCTCACAATAACCCAAGATGCAGGCAGCATTATTATTCTGTTTTACAAATGACAAAATCAAGACACAGAAGTTACATTATTTGCCCAAGTTTACAAAGCTAGTAAATGCCAAAGCTGGGATTCAAACCCAAGCAGTTCAGGCCTAGATTCCATGCTTGTATCCAGTGCACTATTCATTCCCACAGGCGGACAGGTGGGACTCCAGAATCCCACCTGAAAATGGCTCAGTTAGAGCTATTAGAAAAATAGCTCAGTTGTCAGGAAACAAATTACCGGCATGACCATAACACCTTACATTTGTCTAGAACTTTCTATGTTTGAAAGCAAGTATTTCTCCATACTATCTCTTGATCCTTATTAAGGTAAATCTAACATCCTTTACTCCTTTCAGTAATAACAATTAACATTTACAAAGCATTTATCACATGCCAGGAACTATTTCTAAGAGACTTTACACTTCTCACTACTACAGAAGAGAGTTACAGTCTTATTTAATAGATGAGAAAACAGAGGCACAGGAAGAAAGGTAACCTGTTCTATATCACACCACCTGAAGTGACTAAGCCATGACCAGAACCCAAATAGTTGGGTTCCCTTTTTCAGCTGCTACCCTGTGCCGCCTAAATTCTACAGAGAAGCATAACAACTCACCCAGATCCCCCAGCACACAAGCTAGAGCTGTGACTAGAACTCACTCGGGGGCCAGCTAATTCAGTGCTGTTTCCATCACTCAATGCCACAGTAACTATGTCTCTATGTCATGTGTAACCTGCCTAAATTTACCTCTACTCTCCCTTCCCTAGCAACACCATTGTCACACCTTCTCAAACCTTTGCAATGGAAGATGAGGAGCAAGACTGAAATCTAAGCAGGTTGCTGGAGAACTATTCCTCCGCTTCATCACACCTTGGTTAGTGTACCTGTCCAGAACTACCACCCTCTGAAGACAAAAACAGCCAAGAAACACCCATCCACCAAAGCCCATGCCCAGCCCCAGCCCCAGCCCCTCCAGGGAAAGAGAGGGAGCAATCCCAACTCACTGATGAAAATGGCAAAATGATTGTCCCTCGATGGTTTCACAGCAGGGCTGTCCACCACGTGGAGGGTGTAGCGTGGCTCCCCCGTGTCCCCACTGCACAAGTCCAGAGACACACTCCCCAGCCTGGCCTTACGGCGCAGCTGGCCGCACAACCAAGCATACTGCTGCCGCTCCCGTACAGCCTCTGCCAGCCGCTCGGCACTTTCCAGCCGCACGGGCTTGCCCTGCTCCTGAGCACACAGCTCAAAGATCTGAAGGGCAGAGCCAGGGACCGGCCTGAACTTGGTCATGATGAAGGCAAAGACAGGCAGGGAGAACCGAGGCTCTGATTCCAATGCCTGGTCCCAGCTGTTGGCCACTTGGTGCACCCTCACCATCCACCCCTCCCGAGAGAAGTGACCCACTGCTTTCTTCAGGATGTGAGCCTGAGCCAGGGAGATGCAGAGGTAGCGACCGCCCACCTGCAGGACACGGCCAACCTCAGCCAGCATCCTGTCCACCAGCTGCAGGGTCTTGTCCTCCTCATCTGTCAGGACAGCATCCAGGGTGCCCTTGTCCAACACCACCTGGAACGACGCATCAGGAAACTCCATCTGTGTCATGTCCATCTTTAAGAAGCTCATCCGGGGCCGTTGGCCGGCATTGCGCTCCCTCATTTGCTTGATGACCACCTCACTGATGTCGATGTTCACTATATCCTGATAGCCCACATCATATAGCTGCTCGCTCAGCTCTGAGTTGCCGCACCCAATCACCAGCACCTGAGGAAGAAAATCATGAGCAAGACGGAAGTAATCAAGGCAAAGAAATGCACTTCCAACACTTTAAGAAAGTAAGGCTCGCCCTAGCTGCTGCCTGTTTTCCAAAGATAGAGACGCTACTGCCAGGAAGCGGTAACATCACGGTTGACATTAGACTCTGGCTTGAAACATCATGGATTAAAGAATTATTAGTGAAAAACACAGTTGATTACAATACAGTTCATATGCTCTGAAGTGCAGAAACAAATAAATCCAGCTGTCCTCTTCTCTTAAACAAGTATGCATTAATAACACATTAATAAGAAGTCACAGAATCCAAACACAGTTAAAATCTCCTGCTTTCCTGTTAGAGACTTAGGCCTGGCATGAACCCTACTTCCTCTATTCACTCATGCCTTTGCTTCACCAGACAATGAACTACATTGGTGAGGTTTCAAATCTTACTCCCACAATGGATTCCATTTCATGACATTTAGTTATCCCGAAGTCAAACTTAAAAAACTGTTGCACTCTCCCATCCATCCTTCAGAATTCCTCCCCGATGTCACCATCTCTGGAAAAGTACAGTTCAGTGACAAGTGCATAAGCTTTGGAGGCAGACAGGCCTGAGTTTACATCTCCATGAGAGTTATTATATGTCTGAGCTCCAACATCTTTGTCAAATGAGTGCATGAAAAGAATTAGAAGACTGCACATGTAAGAAAACAACACCCCGCCATGAAGTTTAGCATAAGCTTCCTCTACAAATGTTAGTATTTTTCCCTACCTCCCGCACAACCTCACCGCTACCAAATCTATTACAGCATCTCTCACTTCTGGAATGTGTGCACGGTTTACATCTTAATACTCTTGTAGCTTAAGGGCTGAAGACAGCGCCTGAAACTCAGGGAGCAGATAACACTTACATAATAAACACACACCACGCGCGGGGACAGAAGAGCGCACTTTCAGCTCTGGACTACTAAAGAAGTCACTATTCCAAGAAGGGTTATTAATTCAAGGATGCCCTGGGGCGGGAGATCTTTTAACTGAAAGTCCTCAACAGACTCTTTTAACGTTGTCTTTTAGCCAGAATGAGGCATGAAAACCTGAAAGTACAGGTCCCCACGCCTGTGTGCCCATCGGGTGCAGGACTACTGTCCCGACAGCTGACAACCAGCTCCCGCCTTGCCCCGCACACGCACAGGTTGCTCTTACCTTTTCCCTGGGCTTGATGTATTTGTGCAGCACCCCGCACAATTCCAGGTAGGTTCCATACCACTCGAAAGCCTGCTTTCCTCGCTGCTGGAAGAACTTCTCCCAGTAGTCAACAGAGCCAAACTCCTTGGAGCTTCTGGGGAGGAGATTCATGTTCCCCTTGCCCGAGCGGCGTGTTCAAGATCTACTCTCTGTCAAGGACCATCTGCGGGGCTCCGGGACGCTGCAGTGGGAATTCTATCCGCATCGATTTGGGGCCCCACTCAACACCCAAAGACACGACCCTGACACGGCAAACGCACGCGAGCCTCGCAGTTTAATCCACACAGCCCACGCCCTCCTCGGAGCCCTCAGTCGCCGCCCCACGTGCAGAACCCCTCACGCTTTCGCCTAGCGAGCTTTCGGAACGCAAGAAGCACATCCGGGTGTGAGGCCTCGCGATTGGTCAGCCGCCCAGCTTTCATTGGCCCCCGCTTTCCGTTCCTGATACCTCATTGGCTGACAGGTGCTCGCCTGCGTCCGGCGGCAGCGACACCCCTCGAAGGGCTCTACTGGCGTGAGGCAAAGGAGGCGGGACCGCGGGCCAGAGTCCTGACGGAAAAGGCCGGCGCCCTCACCCTGATCGTGAGCGGGCGCCGCGCGAGGGCGGCCGTTCCGAGTCTGTACTGCGCAGGCGCAGCGCAAAGAGCGCAGGCTCGGTCGTCTTCGCGGAGTTCCTGCGCCATGAGTAAGGCGGGAAGGACGGCGGGCGCGCCCTGGAGGCGGGCGCCGGGAGGGAAAGCTTTTCTGTGCTCAGGACGTGAGGCAGGGAGTAAGGCAACCCTTTTTATCTTAGGCGTTTGCTCTCCCTGCCGTGTTTTGCCACTGTCTTTGCCTCTCCCAGGTTTCACTTAGAGGGAAATGGCACTCGGTTGTACTTTGCAGCGAAATACAGGGTTCCACTCTGAAGAGCCTAATTATGAAAGTTGAGGAGGAAAAAGAGTAATAACTAGGTATTCAGAGTGCCAGCCGCGTTAGTTTCTCGTTTTGATACTATATGTAACTGCTGATTTTGTGTTTAATGAACATACTGTCCTTTTTTATATGTATACTGTCCTTTAAGATGTTCGCTTTATGTTAAAATCGTGAGGAAGTTCCTTGTGAAGGGCCCTGTTTTTGAAGAGTATCAGTAGGCCTTTCACAATAAAATGAGGGCAAATAGGCTTGGCACTATATTACAGCACAGTCAGTCAATAGTCTCTGTTAAATAGGCAAACAGGTTAAAGGGGATTTAAACTTAAAGAAACTTTGGCGTGCATCAGAATCACCTGGAGGATTTCTTTAAAAAAAAAAAAAAAAAAAAAAAAAGATGCTGACACCCTACCACCACCACCACTATCTGATTCTTTGGATCAGTGGTAAATCCCAAGGATTTGTGTTACTAGCAAGTTGCTTGGTGATACTCATGATGCTGGACTGAGACCCACACTGAGAATCACTGTTTTAAAATATAATTAAGAGATAAGTTTAAAAAAAGAGATGTCAAAATGGATGTGGTCCTAGCTTCACAATTTATGAGGTTAATCTAAAACCGCTCCACATGTAACAACAAAGAATATTTCATGCTCCTTTTGCTTTATTTCACGTTTCCTCTGTACCCAAGATGTAGAGAACTGGAAGAAGCCTTCAAGGTCTCAGATACCTGACCTCTAGAACTATAATATGATAAATTTGTATTGTTTGTGGTACTAAGTTTTGTGATTTATTACAACAGCAATAGAACATTGATACAGAACATAAATATGAGGGAGAAACAGCATGTATAGTTGAAGTAGGAGTTTACAGTAGGGAATGTGGCAGGTGAACATGTAAGAAACATGTTGGAAAGAAATGATCTGAGACCTGTTCTTGGAAAGAAATGAAGTGTTTGATGACTGGCTGAATATAAGGAATAAAATACTGAAAGACTCAAAATGGTTCCCACGTTGGCCTCTACCAGAGAAAATGAAAAAGGTATCCTTTGTAGAACTGGTACATGAAGGGTATTTAGAGGTGTATAAAAGGCCTGTAGAACCCAGAGCCAGAGGTAAATGCTGGTCTCCCCAACCTGCGTGCCTACCCCAGGTTCATGCCCTTCTCACATTCCATCAGTGGTATCCATTTGGAGTTAGTGGTCCAAGAAATGAAAATGCTTCATGAGTGGGATATGAAACTGGGTAAAGGAAATCTCCTTGGTGTTATAGGGAGTGGCTCATATAATACTGGAAACTATGTCATCCTGGCATTCTTCACAAATGAGTTTGTTTTCCACATCTGGGAAGTTAAGAAATGAATGGCCTGTGTCTTGGAATAATGGAAGGCAGGCATAACAATCTTGGATAGTATTTTGCCATTTTATTAGCTGGGTGTCGACACTTTCTTGAAGATACTGTTGATGCAAGAAGTCAGTCTCAAGCTTATACTGGATTCCTAAAATTGGGATGATAGTAATAGTATTCTTTAGTTTGTATAGCACTTGTGATTTACCATGAGTTTTTTTCATAAATCACTTAGAATTCATAGTAAGCGTAGTCAGAGCTATATAAATTTTTTCCATAATTTTCACATTGGCAAAGATGACTACTTTGACTGGGAGGATATGTCAATATTATAAAAGATTATCATTCTAGGTGATTACACACTGGTTTCTCAAATATATGTGTGTATATGTAATTGAGACAAAACTCCAACTGACTGAAAATAAATGAAAAAGTTATGACTGATTTAAGCCAGAACTGCCTCTGTGTATTATATTTGATTCCCAAGATTTTCTTTGTTCAATAGTTTATTCTGTCACTGAAGACATCTAAGGTTTTCTCATATGCGTGGACTGTAAGGCATTTATATCCATGTTGATTGGGAGGGGAAATAAAGGACATATCATACATAACAAATTATTTGCCTTTGGGGAGAGTGGGCAGTAACATTCTAAAATTGGAAAGCCAGGGGAGTTGAGGGAGTGGTGCCAAGGTGAATGGCCTGTTCCTGATGCATTGGACCCCTACATGAAGGGACTCAAGAGGGCTTCTTTTGGATCCCATTTGCAGCTTGGATACTGGGAAAGATTATAACAGTAAACTATTACAATGTGTTCTCCATAATTTTATTCTAAACTTCAATTCCTCTACAAGAAGGAAAAAAAAAAACTTGAAAAACAACTTGTTTTTCTCCCAAACTCTAGCACTCAGCATTCTCAACCATGAGCATCTCATATATCCCTCCCCACTTTTTTTTGGATGATCTCTGTCTTCAGCCCGTAACAAAATTATTTTCCACTACCACGGGAATGAATTTTAAAACAAAATTTAATAAATGAAATCTATTTAAGTGCTCCACCCAATGTATTTATTCTTTTGTGTGTGTGTGTGTGTGTGTATGTGTGTATTTATTTTAACATTCAGATCCAGAGTCCTCAAAGAAACAAGAACAAAATTCCCTTTGTCTAACAAAGAAGTTAATGTAATTCATCTCTAAAACTAAAACTCTTTCTTTGCCATGGGAGTACAGTTCCCTTCCTTTAAATCTATTGGGGGGGGTGATGGAGATTGAACGCAGGGCCTTACCCTAAAAATTCCTTAAGAGTAATCGCAAATTATGGTGCCAAAACTGTACTCTTCTTAATGCATCTCATCTTTGAATTGTGTATCTTTGTCCTCATTGTTCTCATACATAGTTGAGAAGGTTTTTCTCAGTCTGTAGAAATTTCATTCAAGCAACAATGCTGTTTAAAGACTCAACAGAGAAATGTCTTCAAGGAATATGTTGTGGGTATTTATGGAGATAGCTCGCAGGAGAAAAGACCTTTGGCTAAAAGCTATAGCATAGAGATCAAGAACATAGGATTTGAAATCAGAAAGCTCTACCTCTTTCTTTGTGTGAATTTTGTGTCAAACTTCTTGACTTTAGGTTCTTTGCATTATTCACTTCCTCTCTTGCCTACTGCAATTCATTTACTGCCCAACATCCAAAGTTCTTCTTAAAAAATAATAGCATTCTTGGAATTGAGATATACTAACATAAAATCCATCAGTTAAAAATTGTACACTTCAGTGGTTTTTAAATGTGTTTTTAATACAGTACTTGATAACCAGCACCACCGATTCCAAAACATTCTTATAATCTCAAAAAGAAACTCCCTACCTGTTGGCAGTTACTCCCATTTTCCCCTTTCCCCCCTCACCTCTATCCACTTTCTGTCACTTACCTACCTTCTGTCTCTATAGATTTGCCTACAGTGTCTCACCGTGTAGTTCAACCTGGCCTTGAACTCACTATGTGACCCATGCTGGCCTCAGACTCACAGCGATTCTCCTGCCTGGGATTATAGGTGCGCCACCAAGTCCAGCAAATTTGCCTATTCTAGACATTTCATATAAATAGAATCACGTAGCACAGCTCTTTTGTGATTGCCTTCTTTCACTTGGTGTATTTTAAAGGTTCATCCATAATGTATCATGTAATAACACTTCATTTTATGGCTGAATAATACACCATTGTATGAATAAATACAGTTAGTATATCCTTTCACCAAGAGATGGACCTTAGGTGGTTTACACTTTTTAGCTATTACAAATAATGCTGCTGTGAACATTCATGTACAAATGGTTGTATGAACATGTCTTTTCAGTTGTCTATGATATATACCTAAGAGTGAGACTGATGGATTGTATAATTCAGTGTAATTCTAAGTATATTGGTTAGGGTTCTCTAGAGGAACAGAATCATATATATATGTGTGGGGGAGTTGTATGTATCAAATTATACAAAGGGATTTATTAGATAGGCTTATAGGATCAGAGGTAGTATATAGTTCATAATGGCCATCTACACACTGGAGAGCCAGAGGATCCAGTGGGTGCTCAGTCCCAGATCATGGAAGCCACAGAACAAGAAAGATCATGGATATAGTACCAGTCCAAGACTGAAGGTATAGAAACTCCCTAGAGAGTCCTAGTTGTGAGTCCACACTGAAAGGTTGAAGAAGCTGGAGTCTGATGTCCACAGGCAATAGCAGTAATAAAAGACTCACCACTCAAGCAGAATGAAGTTTTTCATGTGCAACCCAATTTCTTCCTCCTTCACCTCTCATTCCTTCCAGACTGCAAGCCTACTGGATGGTGCTACCTACAAGCAGAATGAATTTTCTCTCTGTTTGCTGGCCCACATGCAGATAATCCCTAAGAACATTCCCACAGACACACACAGAGTATGTTTTACTAGTCTGCTAGTTATCTTTTATTCCAGTCAAACTGACAAACATGATTAACAGTCACACAATGTTTAACTTTTTGAGGTACACAATGATCATTTAAAAGTATGTATCTAGCCAGGAGTGGTGGCACATGCCTATAATCCCAGCACTCAGGAGGCTGAAGCAGGATCTCCAGAAGTTTGAGGCCTTCCTGGGATACATAGTGAGTTCAAGGCCAGCCTGAACTAGACGGCAAGACCATGTGCAAAAAACAAAAATAAGTAAAAGTATATATCTGTTGGCGTCCCTCTCCAGTAGGTTCCCAATGCATTGAGAATGAAATCTAAAATCTTAGCATACCCTAAATGTCCTTCGTACTCCAACTTCATCTTTTCCCATATTCCCTGTATACTAAGCTCAATGAAATTGGCCTGTCCTTTCTTTCTCAAAAATGTCAACCTTTAGTATTGGGGAAACTGGAAATCTACATGTAAAAAATTAAAGCTGAACCCTTTACACCATATACAAAAATTAAGTCAAAATAGAATAAGGACCTAAAGTTATAAAACTAGACAAAAACATCATGGAAAACTTCATGATATTGGATTCGGCAGTTGTTTCTTGGATATAATTCCAAAAGTTTGGGCAACAAAGGCAAAAATATATCAAACATAAAAACTGTTCATCAAAGGAAATAACAATGAAAAGACAACCTATAGGATATTTATAAATCATATCTGATATAAGGGATTAATATCCAGAATATATAAATAAATCCTGTAACTCAACACCAACAAACTTTTTTAAAAAATAGGCAAAGGAATTGAATATACATTTCTTCAAAGAAGATATATAAATGTTCAACATCACTATGAAAATAGGTTCAATATCACTAGTCATTAAAGAAATGCAAATTAAAACTATAATGATATAATCACCTCACACTCATTAGGAAGACCACTAAAAAAAAACTGAAAATTATGTTACTGAACATGCAGAGAAATCAGAACTCTTATGTACTGTTGGAATATAAAATGGTGTAGTCAGTAGGGAGGTTCCCCAAAAAATTAAAGATAGAGTTACCATATAATCTGGCAAGTCCACTTCTGGGTGCATATCCAAAAGAATTGAAAGCATAATCTTCAAGAGATATTTGTGTGCTCATGATCATAGCAGCATCATTTACAATAGAAAGAGGTAGAAGTAACACAAATGTCCAGCAATAGATAAATGCATTAAATATATATATGGATAAACAATATAGTATATACATACAATGGAATTTTCTTGGAATAAAGGATAAACAAAATATGGCATACACACACTACAGAATATTATTTGGCATTAAAAAGGGAAATCCTGTCACATACTACAACATGGATGAAGCTTGAAGACATAATGCTACATCTTAATGCTACATCATAGTGAATCAGTCATAAAAACATATACTGTGTTATTTCACTTACATGAGGTATTTTAAGTAGTCAAATACTGTGGGGGGTGCTGGCCAGAGCTATGTATGAGATGGATATGCAGAGATAAGGAATTTTTGGAGCCACATGCCCAAAACTTTCCAAAGTGCATGGTTAGAGAGCAAAAGATAGCCTACTGGGCCACAAGTCACAGTAGGATCATTGGCATTACTTTAAGGAGCAAATGCACTGGCCTTTGTACCCCCCATACTCCAATTTATCATTTAGATTGGTCCCAAGGGCAGTCATTAAACAGATCATCCTGATCTTCCCCTGTCCTTCCCTTGTCCCCTACATGAGTTCCTGCCCAGACTTCCTTCATTTTTTTTTTTAATCCTTGCTTCCTGGTTCTATCAATAAAAGGCCACAGAGCCTTCAGTTCAGGGCTGTCCTTATGAGGCTCGCTCATGCTGAGGGGTCTTGGTCAATGGCAGCCACTCTGGCCTTCTTAGGTCTGGATTGAACACTGACTCCAAGTAATCCTTGGTTTCATTCTTTGCACCATGCCATAGTCATGGTCATGAACTATGACAGAAGCCAGTGAAACAAAGAATTTTTGTGGTTGCCAGGGGCCGAACAGGGAGGAGAAATGGAGAGTTGTTTTTCAGTAGGTAGTTTCAATTTTGCAAGACGAAAAGTTCTAGAGACCTGTTACACAACAGAGTGAATGTGTTGACACCACTAAACTACACTTAAAAATAGTTAAGATGGTAAATTTTATTGGATTTTTAACACTACTTGTAAAATAATGAAACTTTTAAAGTGCCACATTCTTTCCTGCCTAACAGCCTTTGCTTTTGCTGTCCTTTCTGTCTACAGCATTCTTTCCCTTGCTTTTTGCATGATTGGTTCCTTTTAATACTACTCATTTCAGCCCAAATGTTACTCCCTCAGAGGTATCTCCCTTAACAACTCTATTTTTTGGAACAGTTCCCCTTCAAGTCTCAGTCTCAGTCACTTGATTGTTTTTTTAAAATACTTTTTACAGCTTGTAATTATATAATTTACTTATTTCTGTCTTTTCTGCTAAAATATAAAGTCTATGAGGACAGCACACCTAATTTAGTAATGGACCCAAAATATCTTTTTCTCTGAATGAACAAATAAGTCTGTTTAAACCCAAAAGAGTCTTATCTGCCTCATGGGGCTGCTTTGAGAATCAGAATCAGTCACATGTAAGAACTTAACTATTTTTTTTAAAACAGGATTTTTTTAATGGTTCTAAAGGTCAGACCTAAGGCCTTATTCATGCTAAGCATGTACTCTGCTACTGAGCTACATTCCTAGCGCAAGGACAAGATATTTTTATTGTACCAGATGATCTTTAAATGTTAGTCCAACCTCAGGATTCTCAATAATGGTGCATAGGTACTGCGCAACACAGCTATGTGCATCCTAGTTAGCAGAATGCTGCATTCAACGAGGAAGTGCAATCTGGCCAACAAGTAGGATCTTTCATGCCTGGAACCTATAGAGGCAAAACTTCTTTGTTCAGAATTTCACAATTTCCTCAGGCTGCCCACATCTTGTGGAAAAGAGTGAAGTAAAACAGGAATTCCAAATCAGGAACTCTTGAAAAGCCATAGAATTCAGAGAATCTGTATATCTTAAGTAGGAAAAAAAAATTACATTTTATCGCCACTAGCCTTTATCAGTAATTTAGCATTTCCATTATACATGTACCCCCATCAAAATAAATAAATAAATAAAACTCCTCAGTATTACATGCTATACTTACAATTTTGTTACCAATGATTATCACTAAGATTTTCAAATATCATAGCTGTCTTAAAGTATTTTTATGCTCTCTACTAATTCAAAATTATCCCAAACATTAGGCCAGCCATCACATTTGTGCTGTTTAAAATGTTAATTAAAATACACACATCTTAGTATATTACAAAGATTGCTTTAAAAATATTTGGTAACATTATATCAATATATTTGATAACATTATAGCAATATAATTGGCTTACTATTTTTGATGAATTTAGGAATATTCTAACAAGTCCATAGACTTTACCAGATTGCCAAAGGGAGAATTCTTGGTACACAATGTGTACATTATTCATGGTTTGTGTCACATAATAAATGTTCCATAAATGATCTTTCATAGTTCTGAGAATTTATTTTACTATACTTTGATGCTACCTTAAATCTGTAATTATATGAAGAATAAACCAGAAAGTCCAGTTCTCAGGGAAAACATATATTTTTTAATCTTGTTAAAGAAAGACTTATTGATTCACTTTAACTTTTCATCCTCAGAAGAAAATCAGAAATATATCTATTTAAGGTACTTTGCTGGCACTTTCCTTTCCTTCCAAATAACTGCTTATATCCCACTTGTACCATTGCACCTAAAGCAGGTAACCATTATGGAGCTCTTGTGGTTTGTGATGTCATTTTAACTCAGTGATGTGCGACTATGACTCTGAGACCACCTTTTCATGGATTTTGTTTAAGAATTTGAAATGAGGGGTTGGAGATTTAGTTCAAGTGGTAGAACGCTTGCCTAGGAAGTGCAAGGCCCTGAGTTCAATCCCCAGCACTCAATAAATAAATAAATTTTTAAAAATGAATGTCTGCGCGAGATGTAGAATTTGCTTTCCTTTACCAAAAATAAAAAATAAGGTAAAATGTGAAACGAAAAAGACAAGTATCAAATACATTTTTACACAGCATGTAGAGAGCTACTGAAGCAGTTAGATGATGGGCCAAGATTCCAGAGGAGGAACTGAATAAAGGTGAGCTGACCTTCTCCAGCTGCTTATATTCTGAGGGCACTTAAAGATTTGGGTACAGGGCAAGGTACTGAGCACCTGGATCATTGCAATGGGATACAAGTAGTGAGTGGAACTAAATTCTCATGGGACTAGAGGGACAAAAATCATAGTCTTAGAAAGCCAAGATCCCAAGGTGAAGGGAAGAGTAAAAAATTTAGCCTGGTTCTGAGGAGTTTCCCCTCAAAACATTTGCTGAATTCTGAAGCTAGGTAGACTAGAAGGTTAACACTCTAGTATCACTGTTTTTTGGAGACTTTCTGCCTAGCACCTTTATTTACAAAGACAGTGACTCTTCATTGGAAAAAGACAGATGAATGTTCTTTCTCACACTCAATTTAATATTTAATTATTTTATGTTCAATATTTTATACTCAATATTCAATGTTGAATATTAAAAACTACTAGGTACGCCAAGTGTTATGATTTATATGTAGATGACTCCCCAGGAGTCTCATGTGCTCAGAGGAGGGAATTTTGAAAAGTGACTGGATTATAGGAGCGGTATAGCTGACTTACTCTTCAGCAGCAGGGTTTGGTCCAGTTGGAAGAGGCCGGTCACTGGGAATGACCTGAAAAGGTCTAGCTCCCTCCCTGGGTCCTCTCCACAAGCTCTTCTTCCTGGCCAGTGACCTGAGCAGCATTTCTCCACGATGCCCCTCTACCATACTGATTCTGCCTGGGAGTCACCTGATCATGGACTGCAAATTCAAGCCAAAACAGACCTTTCCTCCTTTAAATTGTGGGCATCAGGTATTGTGTCCCAGCAACAAGAAAGTAAGACACCAAGAAACAATCATATTATTATAGATAGCTAAGTTAGGTAGAAATATCATAGGCAGTCAGACAGGGCTGGGCCCTTAAGGGAGTCAATATAAAAGATGGGAATGCACTACAACTATGGCTGGAGGTGCAGCCATTGAAGGCCAGGCCTCGGGATAAGGATGAAATGACCAGAGCTACATACCTGCCTGAGGAATAAGCAATGAACTGAAGATTATACTCATCTGATCCAATAAAGTCTAGACAGACATCAGTCACCCAGGTGGGCGACCCAGACCTCCAGATTCACCCCATCTTGAATGCCTTTGTTCTTTTCCATGTCCATTAGATATGTGACCTGCTTCCCCATTGGCTCAATATTACCTAAGTGACTACACTTGTTATCCACTGATCAGAGTTCTGATCCACGTTGTACCCACCTTGTGATTTTGCACTCACCTCATGATCTTGCTCTATAAAACCTCCTCTAAAAAGTGGAATTCATTGGCAACCCACTCAGGTTCCCTCCTTCTCTCAGGAGCTATCTCCCTCTATAAATTTTCCTGCTCTTAACCTCCATTGTTCCTTAGAATTCATTCTTTGATTTTGGGGAACTCGAACTCGGGGTACCTGACATCTAGCAGGTTGGGAGTTACATTTTACCCCTATATTAGTATAACTAAAAACCAAGAAAAAAAAATGATAGAAGCTAGCCTACAGGTAACATGGGTATTAGATTAGCAAACAAGGTCTTTGATTAAAATGTTCAAGAATATAGATGAAATGATGAAGAGAATTACGATCTATTTTTAAATTTTTTGTAAAAAATCCTTAGAAGAATAATTTTTAAATTAAATATAAATTCTGGAACCCCCAAAACTAAAGAGTAACCTGAAAAATCAGGGGTATGTGGCAGTAACAACTGCCTAGCAGATGGGGAAATGTCACTATGTGCAGGAAGGCTGGCGCTGACTCAGTGCCTGTTCAGTTGCGTGATTTTGGTATCCTGTATTGGTGCCAGAATGCCCAGAACCAATGTAAATTAAAGGGTTTGTACATCTATAAAGAAAAATATATATATATGTGCTGCCCAAGCAAACACAGAAAAAAAAAAACTTTTAAAGTAAACTTGATGCATCATTTAGACTTTTTTTCCTGTAAAACTAAGTGCCTGTCATTGATAAATTGGAAGAAACATTCGATTACACTTATCCTACCAAAGGAATGTATTGACTGGATACTTTCCACTCTCATTTTCATTAGCAGCCTGTGAAACGAATAGCATGCAGGAAAAAATTATGATACAATGAGTAGAAGAGACAAAAGTAGTTTTCTGTCTAAAACCAGAAGTTAAGATTTATGCTACGTTGTAAATTAAGTTTTTCCAGCAGGGCCTTTGTAGCTGTTTGCCTGCATGGTAAATGAGACTGAATACATGCCTTCTGTATGCCTAGTATCAGGTAAATTCTACTCGTTAATTTACCAGCGGTCACAAGCAGAGCCAAGACTTTAATCCAGATCTCTCTGACAGCAAAGTTTTTTATAAAGGTCCAGCTAATAAATTTCTCAATTCGTTGCTCTTCTGACAATACAATTTAAATTTCATTTAAACATATTTCCTGAATGTATCTATAGACAAACATATGAATATTAGCCTCATCAACTCAACATAGTTTGAATATAGCTACTACTCCTAGAATTGATATTACTTTCTAGAACCATAGTGCTTTTGAGATTCTTCTTTGAAGTTCTTTACTGCCAACACTGAAGGTCATCAGTGCCCAAGTAAAGTGAGGTGACTTATGTTCCTATTAGTGCCTTGATCCCCACATCAAGAAATCTGAATAGGGCTGGGAACATAACTCAGTGGTAGAGCACTTGCCCATCATGTGCAAGGCCACGAATTTGATCCTCAGCACTGTGAAAAATAAATAAATGAAAGAAATCTGAGTGATCTATTCAGGAATCAATAAACTTTAGCCCACGGGCTACTTCTAGCCAGCTACCTGCTTTTGCTTTTTTAAAGTTTGGAAAAAATTAAAAATAATAATATTTTGTGACACATAAAAATTATATGAAATTAAAATTTCAGTGACCTAAAAGTTTTATTGGAACATACCTATGTTTATCTGTTTACCATATTGTCTATGGCTGATTTTATAGTGGCAGAGTTGAGTAGTTGTAATGGAGACCATATGGCCTACATAGCATAAATACTTACTTTCTGACCCTTGACAGTAAAAGTTTGCTAAGCCTTGAACTAGACACTCTAAAATGTGATTTTTACTTCTTTAGTTGGGCTTAATAGATCAAACTGTTTCCTCTTATTGTTAAGCTAATGATCTGAAATCTTAAAATTTCCTCCTGGATCTTACACTGCAAAACTATTCAAAATGGAAAGTGTTTCAGATATTTTATATGCAACGTCTTTGTCGTTTTTGTTTTGTGATGTTGGAGATCAAACCCAGGGCCTCATGCATGCTAGGCAAACATTCTACTTTTTACCTACATCCTCAGCCCAGCTATTTTATATGACAAAGTGTTTGATTCTATAGAAAATCTTGGAAGGGTGTTTACACATTTGGAGGAGAAAGAAAGGAACGATTTCCAGAATCCTAGCATTGTTCTTTAAAAGATGCATCATTGAGCTTTAGGATGTGCTTCATTGAGTAAATATTAATTTACCTTTAAAATAAGAACATATTTCTAGAATCTCATTTGAATTCTAAATTTTGAAAGATATCCTTAGAGAATTTCCTAAGTATTCTTTCTGGTTAGAAATTAAGTATTAAAAGAACCATGGTAAGTAACCTTCAATTTGTTGATATTCTTGTAATTTGGACAAGGAAAACTGGAAAAATGCCTCTCATTCAAGGTCTTTGATTTAAGCCAGGCACACAGTGGCATGTGCCTTTTCCCCAGTAACTTGGAATATTGAGGCAAGAAGGTCACTGGAGTCCGGGAATTCAAGACCAGCCTGGGCAACATTCAGGGCCCATTTCAAAATAAAAAGTTCGGAGGGGGAGCAGTGCTGCTGAGGATTGAACTCAGGGCCTTGTGCTTGCTGGGCAAGCACTCTACCACTGAGCTAAATCCCCAACCCCCAGCAAAATTATTTTTTAATACACGTTCAAAGAATTTTAGATCTTCCTAGGCTTTAGAACCCAATAGGATAGTATGCCCTGATTTGACTCCCCTTCATTCACATTAATGTAAGTATATTGTTCAAAACTTTTGGATTTTG
The DNA here is from genome assembly GCA_004026905.1 of Hystrix cristata. Taxonomy (NCBI): domain Eukaryota; kingdom Metazoa; phylum Chordata; class Mammalia; order Rodentia; family Hystricidae; genus Hystrix; species Hystrix cristata. The sequence continues at coordinate 19,977 of PVJO010011088.1, forward strand.
TTGAGAGTTTATCTAATCTCTGATTTCTGTTGCATTTAAATGTCATTCATTTAAACATTTAGCACTGAAAAATATTGGGGGCAGCAAATGAAATGACACATATGGAAAATCTAACTGACTCAGGATAGTTACCTTCCTGCCTTCATTGTCACCCCAAGTTGATATGCTGAGGGTAGAAGCCCCCAGCAATTTTAATAAAGCAGAAATTGCATTGAAATAATAAAATAGGTACCTTAAATTCGATAAAACACTTCAAGAGACTTCTTAAAAACTAATGGTAAGCTTTTTTTTCCTTGAAAAAAGTGTTGAAGATATAACTACACAATTCCTACTTTTTTTTTTCTTTTGCTAGATAGTAAGCAGCCACTCAGTGTTTGATGCCTAAGACACCAGGTTCCAACTGGCCAGTTATTTTGAAAGAAGAAAACTTTTCCTCAGCTATGAACATGATGCAGCTTGTTACTCTCCAGGTAATGCCTCTGATTAGAAATAAGGTCTAGATCTTTTAAAGTACATTTCTGACATCATAAAAATCATTTGGTCCCTCATTTATCATTTACATAATACACTGTAAAAAAACACATATATGATTTATGTTTTGGTAAAGTTCTTTGATGGCCAGCCTGACTATAGTATCAGATATTAACATTTTGTGAAATCAGTGATTTACTTATTAAAACAATGAATTTTAGTTTAAAAGTTTTGCTATTCTACATTAACAAAATGTTAAGTTTTAAAGATCATTTTCATTTAATTCTACTGAAATTAATTAAAATTTCTTAGTTCAAAATAGACCGAATGCTATTTATAATCTATCATGGCTTTTATCTAGATGTCCCCCCAAAGACTCATGCACTCCTAGGCTTTTGGGAGCTGACTGGATCTAGGATGTGTGATACTGGGATTAAGGGTGAATGGTACTAAATTAGTCCACTAATTGGTTTAGCATATACTGTGGATAGTGGGCCCCACCTTTGGCCCCACTCAAAAGGTTTATAGCCTGAGTGAGATAAAAGGAAAAGGGAGGCTTTTTCCTGCTTCTTGCCTCCCATGCCAGGAGCTATTTCTCCTCTGTAATGCCCCTCTGCGGTGCCACCCTGCCCTGTAGCCAGCCAACTATGGACTGAAACCTTTACAAACTGTGAGCCAAAATAAGCCTTTCCCCCTTTAATTTGTGGGTGTTCGGTATTTTTCCTCAGCAATTAAAAAAGTAACTAAGACATAACCCTAGGTTTTATATCACATCTGTTGATCTATATATCCCTTCTTTTCACTCTAAAAAAGAGATGCTACAATAATACATTCAATATATTTCAGAGATGCAAAATTATAATGTATTTCATTTGCTATTTGAACTTTTGATTATAACATTGTATGATGATCTGAAATGTTTAATTGTATCTTTGCTTTAAACAATTAAAGTTTTCTATTTTATAAAAAAATAAAATGTTGCCGGGTGTGCTGGTGCATGCCTGTAATCCCAGCACTTGGGAGACAAAGGCAGGAGGATCACCATGAATTCGAGGCCAGCCTGGGCTACACAGTGAGTTCAAGATCATTTTGAACTACATAGTAAGACCCTGTCTCAAAAAAAAAAAAAAAGAATTCTTCAAAATAATTCTAAGCAGGGTAAATTTTAAAATTTACTATCCTGACATTTCAGAAAGGTGTTTCCCAGTTAACAATTTTTAAAAAAATATTAAAATATTCTGCTTATTTATATGAGTAAAAGATTAGAACAAATTACCTTCAGGAAATAGATTATGAAATCAAAATCCAATTTCAAGAACACCGATAAAGTGGAATAATGGTATAGAATCCCAAACTAAATGTTTATTTAAAGACAATTATATTGACTGAATTTTAAATTACTTGTGTTTCCTTTTATTGCTTTCCTTTTGTAAGGCACAAATTTTTGCTCATATCTTTGCTCATATCAAGACCAAACTCTTGATAGCAAACCTATAAAATATAAAACAGTGCAGAGAAGTAAATCTATAAAAATGGGGAAACTTTATATTATTTATATAAGAGCTTGTGATATTCTGAGATGACAATAAGAGGCAGAAATTATTTTCTTCCTTTTGCTCCCTGGGAAATAAAATGACTAGTGAAAAAGTGACTTTGAAAAGGTCATTAAGCAAGCAAAATGCTTAGGCTGCCTGAGCCCTGGGAGTGCTAAAATACCCTTTTTTGCTTTCATTCCTTAGGTTATTTTTTCTCTTGTTCTTTCCTCTCAAAAATAAACTTTATATAATTAGAATCAATTCAATAAATATGTATCAAGTGCTTGATTTCTGCAAGGTACCATGGAGGATTAAAAGCAGCCTGAGCCCTTGATTTAAAGGACAGTCACCACTCCTATCTTGGATCTTTGCAGCTGCTGGACGATCCTTTTGTTCCCAGGCCACTAAGCATATTTGCTAAGGCAACTGTTTCAAACCTTCTTAAAACTCTTAACTCCATCGCTGCTTCCTCAACACTTGGCAAAAGACTTTGTTTGCCTTCTTCACTGGGCATTTTGAAGTCATCTTTTGAGTTTGTTTTCTCTTTTCCATTTCAAAATCTCTTTATCATCAGTAGCTTCCTTCCCTCTTGTCTCCAAGAACAGATCATCTTTCCATCTTGCTCAGAACTCCCATCTTGCATTCTCAAACTGTCATCCTCTTATCTTTGCTGCCATTGTTTCTTCTTGATTTACATTTTCAGTCTCATTCTCAAAATGGCCCCCTTCTCCTCATTAGTAAATATAATGCAGGACCAGGGTTATGCCTAGGCCCAGTAATGGCATCCTGCTATTGCTATTCGTAAGGTATAGAAGCATTCCTTTTTCATTCTATTTGTGGTTTCAATTTACTGTTCAACTCCCACAAGTATATTCATCCCATTGTTCACTTGACTCTAAAATCGATTTCATTCAAATTCAATAAATGCTCAGTGCAATAGTTTGCATATCTTAAATGATCCCCCTGAAAGGCCCCTGAATTAGAGGTGTTGCTCTCAAAAGGGATCATGGGACCTCAGTCTTTTCCACTTTGTTTGCTCCACCACATGCTCCCTGTTGTGATGTGCTACCTTGAAACAGGTCCAAAAGCAATGGGACCAAGCAAACATTGACTGAAGCCTTTGAAATTGTAAACCAAAATAAAACTTTCTTAAGATTATCTCAGGTATTTTATTAGAGTAAGGGAAAGCTGACCAACACACTTAGACTTGTGTTACAGTGTCAGATTGTGAATTCTTAGCAAACAGCAAATAGCGTTTACCATTTTTATGTCTCTAAAATTTAGTAGAATACCTGTCACAGTTGTCTGATGGATGCGTTGTTTCACTTAAATACAATACCCACGATTAATATTACCACCTGCAGCAAGAAATTAAAGTTGTATTTGACCTTCACCAGACTAAAGCCTCCTAAATCAAGTGAGATCATTACAAGACACTAAGCTTGATAGATTCTACCTACATGGTGCTTTAGGAATAAACTGCCTAATTTCTAATCTAGACAAAAGCACATGGCCCATTCAGATAAAATATTTATTTTACCTTATTTAAGCTTATACCTTTTCAATATTTACTGATCTGTCCATTCTCTAACCTTGGAAAAATACATAATGTCATCTCAGAACCTTGGTTTTCAGATCAATAAAATGAAAGAAATGATACTTAATGCCAGCACATTGTTGTGCAGAAATAACATGCTGATCGTTAAGACAGTGCTTAAAAATAGGTGTTTGATAAATGGTGGTCAATTTTAATTTTCAGAGAAGTAATGAAATAAAGTCATAACACAATTAGAGCATATTACTATACTACACAGGCTTCTTTGCTGTTCCCATCTTTGTGGGAGACAATTTCACCAAGATAAAATTCTTTCAATGTATCATTGTATCAATAAACAAGAGGAATTAGGAGAGAAACAAAGCACTTCTATGAGTCCGCCTTACAATGTCACATCTAAACTTTCATAATGAAGGTATCTGGGTAGTCCCGCTTCGTTAAACATATTTTTAAGAAAAAATAAACTATAGTCAAACCTGTTTTTAAATATTAGATTCCACTTAACCCACTTGCCCTGCTACTCATTCTCTATTCTCTGTAAACTCTCTCAGTAATACCAGAGGTTGTAACTGAGACCACTGGCAAATTCTGAGTATGAATGCTTTATTAGAAAACATTATTAAAGAAAAGAAAAAAAAAGAAAACATTATCGTATCAATGTTAAATTTTCTGAATTTGACAACTGAATTGTAGTTACAATGAAAACGATCTTGTTCTTACGAAATGCCCACTGAAGTATTTAGGGATAGAGAGGCATGATATCTATAACTAGCTCTCAAATAATTAGGGCAGGGGTACATATTTACAGGAAGAACAGAGAATAAACAAAGTGAAATGTTACCAAGTCACAAAAACTCTCTGACCCGGTTTCTTCATCTATTTGAAGAAAAAGGAATGCTGTTTTATTCACATGGTGAGTCATGAATTCCATTTTTGAGTTGAGACTTAGAAAAAAAATGTCGTAAACAAGTGAATCTGGATAAAAGGTTTACAACAGTTCATTGTACTTCTTCTTTGGTAAGTCTGAGACTCTTCTTTGCTAAACTTGAGATTGTTTCAAAATCAAAACTAAAATTAAGACTATATTTACATAATACCAAGGTCCTCTGAGCACAAGAAGACTGTGGTTAGCCATATGACTCTCATGAACTTCCTCTCCAAGCTAGTGGCGCTGTATGCTTTCAAGAGTCAATTTATATTTGCACACTAAAACTATTTATTGCCTATTATAGAATCTAAATATTTAAACTTATGAAATTCAAACATAAAGCTGTTGTTTCTTTGAAAACTAAATTGATAAAAGTGAACAACAAACAAAAATATGTAGTATTACAGAACTACATATGGGTCAGGCAAATCTGTAAAACGTTGACAAAAATTGTATAAAATTCTAGACTGATTTGACACTTAAACTGCTTGAAATATGTTTAAATTCTTGCTCTACTTGAAGAAAATGAAACTGGAAATCATAAGCAAAGTAGTAAAGGCAAGGGGGTGCTCTACCGACCAAATGCACACTCAGATAAAAGATCTTGGACCCACTTTAAGGATTAGTGAATAAATGTATAACTACACATTTGAGTCACAAAAAGAGTAAAGTATGTATTTGCTATTTAAAAATATGTGCCATTTTATTTGGTTTTTTAAATTAACTGAGCAAATGGATCCAATTTTAATGGAAAAGAAAGCCTCTATCATAATTTTATTTTGGTTGCAAAGGTTATAGTCATCATAAAAATGTTCAAATGGTACAAAACACCACACATCAAGAAAAGGTTACCCTTCTGTATTAGTCTACTGCTCACATAACAAAATACCATGGAGTGGGTGATTTAAACACAAAAATTTATATTTTCACTATTCTAGAGGCTGAAAGTCCAAGATCAAGGTGTCGTTGGAGTTGGTTTCCTGAATTGTAAATGGCTGCTGTCTGTGTCTTCGCATGGCTTCTTCTCTATGCCCATGAATATACATACCAAGCCTACTTAATAAGGAGGGCCTCATTTAAGCTGAGTTACTACCATAAAGGCCCTTTCTCCAAATACAGTCACAATGGGGGTTAGAGCTTCAATGTATAAATTTTTTTGGTTTTTTGTTTTTTTTCTTTTTTTTTGCAAATCTGAACACACCTTTATATTACATGCCGTACAATCTGGTAAATGCAGAAAAATATTCTGCATTACATTTTCATGATCAATATCCTCTTATTTCCATTTGGTATAACACCAAAAACCTGGAAGAGCATTCAGTTAAAAAAAAAAATCACAAAAAGACCCATAGAGGAGTCACATTAATGGTTTTCTACAAACAATAGATTTTTTTCCTCGTCACTGGTCAAATCAACATATGCTTATGGGGGAATGAAATGCAACATGACAGTGATGCATGTTATCAAGAAGACTAAATTTTTGCTTTCAAGTATAAAGGTTAACTCTGAGATACCAGAGATCCTGACTTGACTGTTGTCAGCCACAAAGAACTCAAGATGAAGAAAGCAAGAGCACTATGGCAATTACATTCTTTTCTGTGAAATTCAGCTCTGCAGTCTGTATAAGCAGGGGTCCAAGACACTGACAAAACAGTGATGCTGCTCAGAGGGCCCTATTCCCAAGGGGACGTGCACCATGAGCCCCTCTCCCTGCTATGGTGCCATGGTACGCGCTCCACTGACCGTACTTTAACTTGGTCCCCTGGACTCACGGCAGCTACTCAGGAGGCTGGCTGTAATCTTCAGAGTTCCAAGAATTCTGGCTGAACCATAGGGTAATATCCTGTCTAAAATACAGATGTCCTCATGGTATGAAGGCCATTCTTTAGGTTGCATACGTACACACTGGCTCTTGTGGGAGACAAAGCTTCCTTCCTCTTCGGCGAGAAAACACTGTACCACCAATGTGGCTTTGGCTAGCTCTTCTTCATATGTGTCTTTATGTGGGCCCCGTGTGTGCAGCAATCAAACCAGCTATTTCGGCATCCTTCTTGTTCTGGCCAAAATAATCTAAAAAATCACCATCTGGTCCAGTCAAGTACATTATTATTGTATGATCCACAATGTAGTCTTCATCTTCATCCTTGGGGCCAGGGCTGTAATACACTCTGTACACCCTGACCACCTGATCTATCTCTTCTTTTGTGCCAGTCAAGCCAACCAGTTTGGGAGAAAATTCTTTCACATAATTTTCAATGGCTTCTTTCATGTCCCTTTCCAGATCAATGGTGATGAAAAGTGGAGTTAAATTCGGCAGAATTGGAATTCTATCTATTTCATCCACGACTTGAATCATTTTTCCAGTTCTTCTGGACAGATATCAGGACAATGAGTGAAACCAAAATAAATCAATACCCACTTACCCAGGTAGTCCTTGTCAGTTTTGCGCTCTCCAATATGAGTTGTGAGGGAAAATGGTCCCCCAAGTAAAGGCTTCCCAATGCTTCGATGCTGTTCCTTCTCCAGCTCTACTTTCAGTCTTTTCCTTCTTGAAATACTTCATTCCAGCCAGTAAAGCTCCTCCAATAGCAAATGTGATTGCTGAAGACTTCCAGGAAACAGAGCCGAGCTTCAAGGGGCGTGTGGGGTCGCTGTGACCGTTAGGGCCTGATGACTCTGGGTGTGGCAGCAGGCCAGATCTTAGCAACAACCCAGCCATGAGTGTAGCCAACTGCACCTCCTCAATGTATAATTTTGAAGCATCCAATTCAATTTATAACTCTTTCCATGCTAAACTTCCAGTCCTGCTGGTGTGCATAAGAATGTGATACTCTGAGGGAAGTAGAATTTACATAGTGTTTTGTACCTTCTTTTCTCATAGCAACCTTTCACAGAGATATTCCATGTCGGCATATGTCCATCTATCTAGTTCATTTTAATGGCTGTGTACTATTCCTTTGAATGGATATGCCATAACTTACTTCAGCAATTTCTTGTTAGAACATTTATACAATGTATATATCTGTGGGACAAATTTTATAAGCAGAATTGCTAGATCAAGTGAACTTCATATACAATATGAACGTATTTTGTTACCCTGAATTTTAAAATGTTTGCTTCAAGTTACATTCCCACTGACAAAGTATTTAAGAATGTTTGTTCCTCCTCTTCTATTCCTACACCCACACACACACCTCCAAAACCTACATTATCAAGCTTTTGACCTTGACCATTTAACTAATACAACTGATCCAATTGTCAAAATCAGATTCAAATCAGGCATCTTTCTCAGTATCAAGCATTTCTATTATTTCCAAGAATACCAGTAATCAAAAGCTTATAACTGATTTATACTTTTTCTGCTTCATACAATAGCAACAAATTATCAAAAGGTGGAAAGTAAACTACCCCAAGTGGCAATTACCTTACCCAACTTGAGAAATAAGAATCTTAAGCAGGTCATGAAGCAACCAGATATACACAACTAAACCCAGAATAATGGTCAGGAATGGAAGCACCAGGTAATGTTAGAAGCAAGCACGGTGCAGGCTAACCATAGTAGAAATGATAGAAAATCTGCCTGAGTCAGATGCTCAGATTACATTCCCCACACCAGCAGAAGTTCAGAGAGTTAGTCTCGAAAGAGGGCAAAACACAGGTTCTTTAGCTGGGACACCAAGGCCACTTAAAGGTGAATGAAGGTCTCATGTTGGAAAGATAAAAGAAAATAGGAGAATTGATATTGGAATAACTGGAGCGTACGAGAAAATAAGGAAGGAAATAAGTTGGCTGGAGTTTTGACTCCTAGCTCAGTGCTGTTTATAATCTTTCAGGCTCACTTGCATATTTGACTCACGTTAACTGTAAAATAACATTTTCTAAATTTTCACGAATTTGGTGGATAGTCAAGGGGAGTTTGTTTAGGTGATTAAAGGGTAGGGCTTGGACATCCCAACCCTAAGCAATCATACCAAAATAATTAGCAGAACTAAAGAATTAGGGTTAAAATTAAAGACAAAGACTATTAATAAAAGCTGCACAATGGCAATGCCAGAATGGCTCAGTAATTACATTGCCTTAAATTGTCAGCATAGAGTTGAGGCTGTAATTGGTTAAGGCAACAAAGTAGGGGAGCACCTCAGAATAACCAAATAAAGATACAAGATCAACGGTCGGAGGAAAAAAGAACAAACTTCTGGGCCATCTTTGCAGTCAGGGATAGTATCACCATCAGGCCCAGGCAGAGATAGAAACTAAGAAGCTTCCCTCCTGGGTGGGCCATTTCAGTCCAAGTCAGCTAGGTTCTACAGTAACTAATCACAGCTACTGAGTGAGTCTAACACTAGGTTTTCACAAGCTTCAATTTACAACGCCATGACTCAGTGTTTCTGCCATGCCAGACCAATTAAATCAGAATCTGAGTAGTGCTTGGACATTCAAAACTTTACTGGTGACATAACCTCGGGTGATTCACCCAGAGTTGAGTAACACTGCTTTAGCCAAGGCATCTTCCAATTACTGTATTTTTAAGGCACAACCAATACTAACCAAAAAAGTGGGGGGGATGGACGGGACTATTCTCTCCCTTTCCTCTCCTTTCTTTCAGGACTTCCCTCCTTCTGTTTTCTTGTCTTGTTCTTAAACATCATTTCTTATTTCTATACCTTTATAGAGTGGCACTGTATTTCAGTTAAAACACTGTATAAGCAAAAGACTCATAAAGGTAAAAACACGTGTAGTAAATAATTTTTAATGCATTAAATAATCCAGCCAGGGTGCAAGAGGAATGGATTTAAAAGGGAGGGGGATTCTTTGGATTTTTATGCCATGCTACTTCAGGCTTGGAGTTTTAAAAGGGTTTTACACCTAATAGACGGGGCGGGGAGGGCGGTGAGGAAAACAGCGGAAGGGCCACACGGGGGTGATTTCCCACCTGAAACCTGAAGACTCCGGTGTCTGGGATCTGGTTACGTTACAACCAAAGGATAAAGGGCAAAGAACACCGAGTCCTCGTCCCAAGGCTATCCAAGGCACCGTGTAAATTGAAGCAGATATCCTCCCTGCACCGGCGACTACTGCCGTCTAAATGAGCAGACTGGACTAGTGACCCTGAACACGTGTCTTCCAGGTCGACTGTAAACAAGGATCTCACCAGATCGCAGCAGACCTTCCCGCCTCACCCCTCCACTCCACTCCCTTAGCCCGGGACAGGCCTTACTCAAAGCACCGCCTTCTAACCGCCTGTCAACCCGAGGCCGACCTCAGCGCCGCGCCCCGAGTGACTTTCGGAGTCCCTCCCACTGCCCTGAGCGTCTTCCGCGCTAGCCAGATCCCGGCCGGGACAACAGAATAATCCCGAGCATCCGGACCTCGCCGTCCAGTTCTCTACTAGATAAAGACGGAAGGACAAATCGACTCCCTCGACGATCTCCGCGGCCCGGCCCCGCCCCTTCGCCTGGCGCCGGGCCGCAGAGCACCGATCGGCTCGATGAGCGGGGGTGCAGCTCCGGCGCAGCGGCCGTCGCCGGTTGCGCGCCCACCGTCTCCCCCTCCGGTCCGTCTTCCGCGGCTCCCCGCTCCTTCCCGCGGCCGGCCGCCCGCCCGCCGCAGCCTGCCCGAGAGCGCTGCCGGGAGCTCCCCCGGAGCCCCAGGTACTGGCGCCGGCCTGTTCCCCGCGGGAGGGGCGGGCGGAAGGGGGAGGGAGACGACGCCCCTGCCGCGCCGCCCCCCAACGTGCGGTCGGGCTGGCGCTGGCCTCGCGGGCGGGGCAGGGAGCCAGGCTGGGGCCGGGCGCCGTGAGGGGGGAAGACGAGCGCCGGGGCGTGCGGGGCGGGGGGCGGTGGAAAGGACTAAGCATCGGAATTGAGGGGCTTCCAGGAGGTGGAAGAGTGCTCAGGGTGGGGAGGCAGCCTGGCGCGGGACGGGTGTCTTGGGACAAGAGAGGCCAGAGTTAGGAGCAGATGTTGGGGTACGTGACCTGGTGCGATAGGTTGGGGGCGGGGGATGTCAACAGAGCTGCCAGCTGGAGTAGACGGAATTGATTCTTTATTCAAGGGCTGCGGAGATAGAGCACCAGCCCTGCTGTGTTCCTGATGACCGGAAGATTGGGGTGAATCATTACACTTGACGGGTTTTTGCGAATATCATCTGCACTCTGAGTCTCTCCAACTCACTTTTATTTCTGTGAAACTACTCCCAGCCAAGACGGCTGAAGAGAAATGAAGAAGAGGCGTAGGAAAGGGAATGGTGGCTGTGAAAAGGAAAGCCTGCGCCCAGATGCAAGCTTTTTGTGAAATGAAATACAGGGGGTGCTGGAGTTGTGGTGGTGGTTGTTTTGTAAAGCAAAAAAGCAACCAGCATTTGTTAAAGAACAGGTCACAAATTTAAACGTATAGAGCCATTAGATAGAGAAGGTACTACTTCAAAAAATGCATATGTGAAATTAAGCACATGATGGTCTGAGAGGCACAGGGCGTTAAGAATTTGTGGTGATGTTTACCTTCTGTGTGGAAATATATCACGGATGGCTCTCTTACCTACATATATACTTACATGAACTAATAAGTATTTTTTGTAGGAGAAATCTTAGGCAGAATATGTACAATTCTAATTTCTGAGCACGGTTTATTTCTACTAGTTGTTTAGTACAAATATCATCTGTTGCCCAGTGGTTTATCAAGTGTAATTAATTTGCCTACTGCTTTGCTGATGGCTTTCCTGTTTGTTAGACCTGAATTTCTTGCCCTTCTGAGATTGATCCTATGGGACCTGAATATGGAATTTGCTCTTCATTAAAAGTTTTAGCTTTACTGTATGTCTCATAAAGGCATTATATAAATCTGTCTGTTGTTTGCTGAGGGTTAAGGTGGCCCCTTGGTAACGTTGAAAATATAAATAAAATTCAAATGTCATGAAAAGTTCAAGTTCTTCAATTATTTGCTTTGTCATCTGTTTTCCCATGCATTCTATAACATTCTGCATGAATGAATCTGAAATCAAAGCAGGAGGAATAAAGTGGGCCAGATGTATGTGACAGAAATACTGGGGAATGCAAACTCTAGAGCTGTTACTTAGGCAGCAGATATTTGGTTTGTGTTTCAGGTGGTTCAGTTGCTGAGTTGGAAGCATTTTTTATCAAAGAAAAGTTTTTGTGTTTGTCTGTTTTGACAGGAAACTGAATTAAAATACTACTTTTACTCGGTTTATAGAACTATAACCTGATCTTACTATCCTTTCTTTTTTTAGTGTATAATATTAACATACAATGTTTAACTATACTGATTCAAACTTTTGAGAGGTATTTCTTCTTGTGGAAGAAGATAGAGGGCTACTGGGTTGTGATAAAGAAATACATCTTTCTAGAACAGAATTGTGTAATCTGATAGCAACTAATTGAATAAGTATTAAAGCTGATTATGCATAGCCATTGATTTAAGGATTATGTCTCTGCTGTTTCAAAGATTGACAGGGTTATCACTATTACTTATCTTTATTAAGTCTTAGTTTTCTCCTGATTTCTTAGTGTTTACTTCAGAGTGTCATAAGGAATAAAAGAAAAAAAATGCATGTATAACGTTGAAGACTGAAATGTTTCTATACCACTGAGAAAATGTATATATATTTGTGACCCACACGTGGGAAACATTCAGTACCTCTTAGTTTTTCTGAATTCCTAGATATTCAGCTGTCATCTGGTCCAAAATACTGAAAATTCATATTTGCATAGGACAGCTTTTTTGTCAAGAAAATTTTGATTATGTTGCATACTCAAGCATTTTCCTAGAAAATCACAATGCATATTAACATATAAAAGGCTGCAAGGCTAGCTTTGTTTTAATCCAGTGGTTTTGGTATAAGAAAAACAAACTGTTTCTCCTGTCTCACAATGCAGAACACAGAACCCTTCTGGTACCCTAAAATGTGTGGGGATTTTTCTCTACCCAAAAGTAAGCAATTTTGCAGCAGATTCTCCAGACTGTATCAGCTGAATATGTTTTAATTCAGTTCACTTCTGATGCTATTACCTGAAGATAGCATCATGTCCCACTGTTTGAGGGCCTCAGTACCACAAGGCTGCCCCCACTACCAATGCCTGTTTACAAATGCCAGGTTGTTATACTTGTGCTTTTGATTAACCGACTGTAAATTGGGGTGGCCACAATCTCTTATTTGCTAAAGTAGCTCATAAAACTCAGAGAAACACTACTTATATTTTACTGGTTTATTATGAAGGATATTACAAAGAATATAGATAGTCAAATGAAATAGATACATAAGGCAAGATATGGGGAAAGAAAACCAGAGCTTCCACGACCCCTTGAGGCATGCCACCCTCTAGAACCTCCATGTGTTTAGCTCTCTGGAACCCTGTCCTCTCAAATTCTTATGAAAGCTTCATCAGTAGGCATAATGGATTATTGTTTAGCCATTAGCGACCTACTAGCCCTACTGTCCTCCCTAGAGGTTGGGGCTGAAACATCCCAATCTTTTACTTATGCCTTGGTCTTTCCTGTGACTAGACGCCTGCTGCCACCACACCCCACCCCTCCTTAAGCTACTTAGGGGCTGCCAGCCACTGGCCATCTCATCAGCAAAAAAAACCCCAAAAAACAGAAAACCACACATCCCTCTGGGGAGAGTCTGAGTGTTTTACAACCTATATCCTCCTGAAAGAACAGGAGACTATCTATCTATCCTAAAATAGATCAATAGATCTGAATATTAAGTACTTTAATATACATACACATTATTACTGTATTATACATCACAGTATCACACCAGTACTTGCCAAACATAGCCCTTTTCATGGAGCACCCATGGGACATGATAGTTTACAGATGTCTTTGCATGTATTATTTGATATGACTACCCCAACTCCAGGGAGAAGCAGAGAAATCACTATTTCACAGGTGAGGAAACAGTCATCGCTTACACAACTAACTGTAGGTGAAAGAACTGGAAGTGTACTGCTGTCTTGACTCCAAGTTAAAATCATAAAGCATTTTAACATTTTCATGGACCCACCTCCTATCTTACCCCTTTTTCATATAATCTGATGTTTCATTTTATAAAATCCTTAAATTACTCATGTCCTCTACATATTTCTTAAGGAAGTTGCATTCATTTAACCTGGTAAGGCGGCCTGGGTCACTGGAGTGGAGTAGTCAGAAAAGTGAGGGAGAGCCCACCACGCAGGGCCTTGTTCGCTGGTTTAAGTATTTCATCTTATTGCTGAGGTCTCAAACCTAATGAAATTTATTTTATCCTTCAGGTGGTGAATACTTCTCTACTGGGAAATAGAAAAAGTACTCTGTAAGTAAAAAGTATGCCTCCCAAATTCAAGCGCCACCTAAATGATGATGATGTCACTGGTTCTGTGAAAAGTGAAAGGGTAAGTCCAGAATCTTAAGCTTTGGAAAAATAGAGATTCGAAATACATGTTCATTCTCTTTATAAATAAGAGAAAAAAATCTACAGCTTATGGCCATTGCAGGGGCAGAAAAGGGGGCGATTCCTTCCCTGTTCATTCTAAAGGGTCATGGGTGATACCCCAAGACAAAAGACAGGTTAACAAGAGACAAATGTAACATTTATTTGATCATAGTTTTACACGACACAGGAGGCTTCAGAGTGAAGACCTCAAAACCCAGAGTGAAACATCCATTTTTATGCTTAGGTTCAACGAAGCATGGGTAGCCGTATACAAATATGATTGGACAAAAAGGGTATTATCTAATAGTGATAGCCCGGGGGAGAGAGGGAAACTCAGCAAGGCCTGTCTGTTCAGATTCTTCTTGGCCTCTCTGTGTATCATTCCTTCCTTCTGAGTATGGGGTAGGAGTCTTTCTGGAATGGGAATCTGATGACCTACAATTAAACAGTGTCGGTTAGAGGATGCTTTTACAGCCAACTCTTATGTGGACAGGTAGGAGAAGATTGGAGTGGTATTTTGGTTGGACTAGTATTATGACTGGCTTTGAGGAACAGGGTTTATAGTTTCTATGACACACTTTGGGGAAAAGAAATTTGGGTTTCTGTGGCTTGCCTTGGGGAGAAGGAAGGTAAGAGACAGAAGAGATCGGAGACAGACTTTCCTACTGAGGCAGCTTCTGAGTCCTTCACTTTGGGGGTACCATTTTCTGAGCCCCATCACTGTAATCTTACTTGTTTTTTTCATAGTAAACATATTGATGGCTCCACTGAATTCTGTTTTCATTATTGATAAATCATGTTCAGTTTCTTTCAAATCTTTCAGGGAAAATTTTATACAAATACACATCTTATGCAAAACTCTGAGCCTAAATGCGTTTATTTGGTGTCACAGTTTTTCAGATTTAAGAAAGGTAGTTAAGTACAAGTTATGTAACAGCCTATGCCAGCACCTCCAAATATATTAATACTTCTTAGTGAAATGTATGATTAACTATATAAGTAAATTAGCTAACATCAATGCAGGTCAAGTTTTCCTCCAGTGAGTTTTGACAGCAAACTTAGCATTACCTGTGGCTGACAGAAGTTTTCGGATTTTGGAATTGCAGATAATGGAATTGTCTCATAGTCCAGAATATCTTTTAGATGATACTTCAAGTCTAGTTCATTCCAAATATTCTACACAAATGTGTATAAATCCAGAAACTAGGGGCTGAATGTAGCTCAGCGGTAGAGTGCTTGTGTAGCATGTAGCATGCAGCATGCCTTGGTTCATTCCCCAGTGCCTTAAAGAAAAAGGAATCTGAGAGAAAGGGAGGGAGAGAGAAAAAGAAAGAACTCTGGAAGTTACTGTATGCAGTACTTCGGAAAATAGCATTTGATGTGACTGTTACAGATTGTTTTTAGAATAAGTGCTCAAGAAATACTGAGTGAAGGAATTAGTATTCTTTTTCTTTATCCAACAATTTGAAACCCTCCCTCACTTCCTTTCTTCTTGTCATTATTTCACTTACTGATTCATTGTATAAATATTTATTGACACCTACAATGTGCTAGGTATTGGTTATGTTAAAACCTGGAGGGCATGGGCAAGGTCACTGCCCTCAGAGAGCTTTTAGTCCACCTGTTTTATATGCTCTTTTTTTTTTTTTTTTTTTTAATGCTCTTGGAACCTCCTATTACAGTCTTGGAACTTCCTATTGTCCACTCTATCCAACATTTTATGATTTAGAATTACCTTTTAATGCAATACAAAAATTTTTTGTCTTTCTTTTATTCTTACTCTTTTGTTTTGTTTTGTTTTTTGAGACAGGGTCTCACTATGTAGTTCAAGCTGGTCTTGAACTCACTATGTACCCCAGGCTGGCCTCGAATTCACAGTGATCCTTTTGCCTCAGCCTCCCATGTGCCACCATGCCTGGCTCTCTTATTCTAATTCTTGCTACATTTTTTTCTAATTTGATGGGGAGTAGAACCCAACAAAAGACTAATTTCTAGTTTGTTTGTTTTTTGCAGTAGGAAGCTACATCCTCCACCTTTATTTTTCTTTCTTTTTTGAGAGGGTCTTGTTAAGTGTTAAAGTAGCCTAAGCTGATCTTGAACTTGAGATATGTCTGCCTTAACCTCCCAAGTAGCTGTAATTATAGGTAAGAGCCACCACGTGCTACACAAGATTTTTTTTCCTGGTACTGGGGATGGAACCCAAGCTTTATAAAATAAGCTTAACGTATATAAAAATATAAAATGTGCTGGGTATCTCAGCGCTCTTTGAGACTGAGGCAGGAGGATCAAAAATTTGAGCTCAGGCTAGTGACTTAGGTGAGACTCTGTCTCAAAAAGAGAGGCTAGGGAAAGTTCGCTTGGAAGGCCCCGGCTTCAATTATTAGTATTACAGAGAGAAAAAAATGTAAAACATAGTCTCAGTCAGTTCTCCTACTGAGACTGTAACTATGCAGTTTTCTCTTTACATTGTGGTTTGATTACTGCCACAGTTCATTGTACAAATAGGATGTTGGCTGCCACCAGAAGTTGATAAAATCGACAGTTTAAATAGAGCCTTCCCATTGGATTATTTATCAGATTATGAGGTTTGCTAACTAGTTCTAATTATCTGTAATTACTTTTTAAAGTTTTGTTCTTTCCTATTATAATTTTTAATAGATTTATTGAGAAATAATTTATGTATGTTGTGCTGCTATCACCACAGTCACTTTTAGAACATTTTCATTATTCCTAAAAGAAACTCTGTACCCTTTAGCAGTCATCAGTGGCCCCCATTCTCTTCATCCCCTCAGCTGTAGACAGCGAAAAACCTATAGATTTACTTATTCTGGACATTTTCCGTAAATTAAATCATATAATTTGTAGCTTTTTGTGACTGGCTTCTTCATCTTTTCCTAATGTTGTCAGTGTTACATGGATCAGAACTGTATTTCTTTTTCTTGCTGAATAATAATCTATTGTAAGGTGTACCCCATAGATACCACGTAGTTATCTATTCAGCAGTTGATGGACATTTGAGTTTTTTCCCCACATTTTGGTTATTATGAATACTCTTGCTATGAATATTAGCATACAAATATTTATTAGAAAACATCTGTTTTCCCTTCTTTTAGGTACATACCTGTAAGTGGAATGACTGAATATCTTAGTAACTCTATGTTCAGTCTTTTAAAGAACTAACAAACTGTTTACAAACAGTTTTTACTTCCCACCAGCAATGTGTGAGGGTTCCAACTTCTCTACATCCGTATCAAGACTTACTATTACTGCCTGTATTGAGTGTGAAGCAGGATTTCACCATATCCCATTATACTTTTTTGACATTGTATCCCTAAGACTCATGTTTGTTCAGTGAATGTGTGGAAGGACAGATTTTCATGTATTCTTCTCGGTGTACAACTACAGTAAACACACTGTATGTTTAGTATCATCGTCTAAAAAACGAACTGGGTCATAAGCCATTTTGTTCTTGTAATTTGAGCAGCTTTTGTTTTACATATTTTGAAATTGTATTGTTAAGGTATATAAACATTCATTGCTGTTAAATCTGCTTGGTGGATTATGCATTTTGTCATTGTAAAATCTTGTTTGATTATTTAATGATCTGTCCAAAAATTTCTTCTTAGCTTACTTTTGTTTTTGTTTTTGGTTTTTAGGGGGTGCTGGGGATCGAACTCAGGGCCTTGCACTTACTAGCCAAGTGCTCTAACACGGAGCTAAATCCACAACTCCAAATTACTAACTTTTTACATTTTTTTGGTCAGAATTTATGTTTCTTTTCTATTCCCTTTCTCTATTCCCTCTCTTTCATTATTTGACATTTGTTTTGGGTGAATTTCTTGTAAATAGATATTAGCAGGATTTTAAAAAATTCCAGTCATACGTGGTTTTTGTTTTGAAAGAGAGACATTCAAACCATCGCCATTTGTGATGAGAACTAATATATCCAGACTTGTTCTGTGCCAGCAGCCCCTCGCCAGCAGTGAATGTTCTCCACCCTGATGCATAGCTGGCTCTTTGTTATCCTTTGCATCTCAGCTTAAATTTCACCTCCAGAATGACTTTCCACGACACCCTAATCACCTGCAGTCCCCCTGTCACTTTCATCCTGTCACTGCTTTCATTCCCTGTGTAACATTTGTCATAGTCACAGTCCTGTTCACAGCTGGTCCTTGCTACTGAAAACAGTGCTTGGCACATAAAAAATCCTCAAAAATACTTAAGGGCATGTTGACTACAGCCTTCTTCCATTTTTTACTCTTTATTATATGTGATATATTATTTTACGTAGATGTAATGACGTTCTTTATATTCTTATATTTTCCCTCTTTATACCCTTTGCTGGATTCGGTTTTTTTTTTTTTTTTTAATGTGCTTTCCCATTTAATTATGTAACAACTCTATGGAGAGGGTACAATGATCCCTTTTTTTTTTTTTTTTTTTCCTGGATTAGTTTTGCTCATCTCTCACCTTGCCTCTAGAGCTACTAGGCAGGTTAGCAATTTTACTCCCTTTCTCCATTAGTCCCTTTATCTCTTTTGTTACTTTTATATTTTAGCAGTCATGTTTAAACTGTGTTTTCTATCACCACACCAAAAGCTATGCACTGTCCATTGCCCTACTCTTTCTGGCCATGTCCCTTTCCTTCACTCCACTTCTCACCAAAGCGAACATATCAGTGTGCTTTTGCCTCCTCACTTCAGGCTCCCACTCCCAGCTTCTGAGTTTTGGCTTTTTCAGACCTTTTCTTTATTATTCCTTTTTTTAAAATAGCTTTATCTTACATACAGTACAGTCACATTTCATCAGCCATTTAAATAGACTACACATTTCATTAGATTCTTTGATTGTATTAATCTTTACCTTAAGATCTTTATTCTAATTTAATTTCCTTTTTGATGATGTAATTCCTTCAATAATTTACTCAAAAATGTACATGAGGCTGGGGATTTAGCTCAGTGGTTAGAGTTCTTGCCTTGCAAGTGCAAGGCCCTGAGTTCGATCCCCAGCACCATAAAAAAAAAAAAAAAAAAAGGTACATGGGTGAGTATTCATTTCCTATTCTAAAAAAAAAAAATTACCACAAATTTAAAACACCACAAAGTTATTATCTTGTATTTCTGGTGATCAGAAGTCCAGAATGGGACTTACAGGGCTAAAGTCAAGAAGTCCAGAAGGACTTTCTTTCTGGAAGCTGTGTAAGAAAAAATTGTTTTCTTGCCTTTCCAAGCTTCTGGAGGCTGTGTGCCTTTTTTGGCTCATGCCCTTCCTGTTTCTCTTGTTACCCTCTGCCATTCCTGTCTCCTTCCCCTCCCCTCTCCCAGTCTCCCTCCTTTCTACTCTTAAAAGAACCTTTGTGATTAGCCCTGGCTAGCATGAACTTCAGCCTACAAACATGCAAGTTTATTAAGTCACAGATTTTGGTGATTAGGACATGGAGAGCTGTTATTCTGTCTATAACAAGCGAAAACTGTTTAAGTTCTTGTTTATCTGAAAGGGTCTGGTTTTGCTCTTCTTTAGTCTCCTTTGAAAATTCTTGTCTTCCTCTGTTGGGGACATGGTAAGGCCAGCTTCATTTTAAGGAAGATTGTTCTATTTTATAAGATAAAAATATAAAGTTGCTTTTGTTTTGAAGTTCAAATTTGTGTAGAGGGTTGTTCATAGACTGAGTAGGTAAATTTTGTCTCTCAGCTCCAAAGTGTACTCCTCTCTTGAATTTTGTTTGGACTCCAAAAACTATGTTTTTTCTTTACCACCTGCCTCCATATTAAGTTCTGCTAGTAGAAGGAGAAACTGGGAGGCAGGAATAAGGAGGGAGCAGCTCGTTCCTGACTGCTGCAGTGTCAGCTGTAGGATTCTGGAATTATAAGCATTTCTTTGGAAGGCAGGCAAATTTGTTCCACACCTTTTAGTTTCCAGTGAAGCTATGTAATTTATTCTTGCCTCTGCCTGGAAGCTTGCAGTTAAGATATTTCACTAGTGTAGAAAACTTGTTTCATTACTCTTCAATGTTTTTGTAAGACCTCTGTATCTGAAAACTCAAAATCTTTTTCTCTTCTTTTTTTTTTTAACAGAGAAATCTTTTGGAAGATGATTCAGATGAAGAAGAGGACTTTTTTCTGTAAGTTTTTTTTTTTTTTACAGCTTTCTTAGGGTATAATCAACATACATAAAATGCATATATTTAAAGTGTACAGTGAGCTTTGACATATGTACTGTAGGCCTGTAAAATCATCGAAATAAAATAATAATATAGCCATCATGGTGATCTTTTACTCTCTCAGTCTGTAGGAAACCACTGATCTGTTTTCTGTCTTAATTTGTATTTTCTAGAATTTTTATAATGAAATCGTACAGCCCTCCCCCATTTTCTTTACTGGTGTCATTTGCTCAGCATCATTATTTTGAGGTTCAGTCATGTATCAGTATTTTTTTTTCCTGAGTAGTATTCCATTATGCGAATGTGCTACAATTTATCTGTTCACTAGTGTGTGGATATTTGGGTTGTTTCTAGTTTTGGGCTAGTACAAATAAAGCTGCTGTAAATGTTTGCATATAGTAGTGGCAGTGAACCTACAGTTGTTTTTTCTAAACTAAAACCTCAGTATTCAGGTTTAACTGCAGTGTTGCCACTTCCTCTAAAACATTCTCCATCGCTGGCTTATAGGTTTTTGTGTGGACATATACTTCTATTTCTCTGAGTAAATTCTTTTTTTTTTTTTCCTCTGAGTAAATTCTTATGAGTGTATATTAATCAGCTTTTTGTTCCTGGGGGCAAATACATGACAGGTACAACTTAGCGAGGAGAGGTTTTATTTGGCTCGTGGTTTCAGGGCATTCCCTCCACCACAGCTTGCAGAAATATTGTGGTGGCAGGGCGGAACAAAGCTGCTTAGTCGAGAGCAGCCAGAAGGCAGCAGGAGGAACCAAGCCTGAGAGGAAGGGGCTGAGGACCTGATAAAGTTCCCAAGGTTACGCCTCCATGACCACCCAGAAGTTTGGTTTACTAATCCAAACATAGAAGTTAACTCATTCACAGATTTTGGTGGTTTTGCTCTTTAGTCTCCTTTGGGAATTCATGTCTTAGAAATGACCTATATGCCTATTAATAGATCAATGGATAAAGAAAATGCATATTTGTAGACAATGGAGTACTACTCTGCCATAAAGATGGGTAAACTTTTTAATACCATGTTGAAGAATGTTTTCCAAACCCAGTGTCACTAAGATTATCACCTGTTCTTTTTTTCCTAGGAGTTTTATAGTTTTGGCTTTTAAATGTACGTCTATAACCCATCTTAAATTATTTTTTTTCTTTTTTTTTTAGTGCTGGGGATTGAACTCAGGACCTTGTGCTTGCAAGGCAAGTACTCTAACCACTGAGCTAAATCCCCAGCCAAGTTAATTTTTTATACTTGGCTGAGATAAAGATGAGGAACGTTTTTTTATGGCCATCTACTTGTTCCATAACTATTTGATGGAAAGATTATCCTTTACCCCATTGGATTACTTTGATATCTTGCCAAAAATATATTGACCTGACCCACTCTTTGCAGTTACATGTAGAAAGCACTCTTCTACAGGTCTTGATTTGTATCTGTAAAGTCAGGAAACAGTGATGTTGCAGTAGTTTTCTTTGGGAGTTTATAAAGAGGGATCCCCTTGAGGAAACATTTATATCCTACTTTTATATCGTACTTTATTCAACTTTTTTTTTTTAATGCTGGGGATCAAACTCAGGGCCTTATGCTTGTAAGGGAAACACTAACCACTGAGCTAAATTCCCAGCCCTTTTCAACTATTGTAATATTTTTGTAGAGGCTGGTTGTTTTTCTTAAATGAATATATTTTATAAAAATTAATTGAAACTTACAAAGCAATGGATGATAAAAAAGATTATAGGACAGAAAGCAGTCCAATAACAGAAAATACTACCATTTAACAGGAATGTCAAGACAATATGGGGAGATAATTTTGTACAGGTAACAAGATTTCCATAGAATCCCAAAGCTAATTGCCTACAGTGCCGTGTACAGTGAGAAGCAGCCTTGGACTAAGGCAATATATTAATAATATTGGGTTTTCTAATGCATGAAAATCATGTATCTTTGTGTTTATTACAGCCCTTACTTTCTCTTAGCAATGTCTTGTATTTAGTGTCCAGATCTTGTGTACTTTTTGACCAAATTTATCCTTAAGCATTTCCTACTTTCTGAAATGCCTAAAAATGACTTTGTAAAACTTTATTAATTTCTTATTATTCATCGATTGTATCTTGTAACCTTGCTAAATGCACTTATTAATTTTAGTAGTATTTTTATAAATCCCACTGGATTTTTTACATACACAATTATGTTGTCTGCAGATAAAGAGACAACTTCATTTCCTCCTTTTTATATGTATGCCTTTTTATTTCTTTATCTCACCTTTTTGCTCTGGCTAAAAGCTCCAGTACAGTTTTGAATAGAAGTGGTGAGCGTGGATGTCCTTGTTTTATTTTTGATCTCCATTAAGTATTCTTTCTTTCATCATGAAATTTGATTTTACTGCATGGGGGTGGTACCGTGTGGTAGTTAGAGGCCTTTTATTAGGTTGAGGAAGCCCCTTTCTAGTCCTACTTTGCCAAGAGTTTTTATCATTAGTGGATGTTGAATTCTGTCAGAATTTCATCTACATCTGTTGAGCTGCATCACATGGTTTATCTTTTTTTTTTCCATAATGTGAATTCTGTAGACTGATTCAGAATTTTAAACCAATCTTGCATTTCTGGGATCAACCCTATTAGTAATCGTGTATTATCCTTTTAAACCATTGTTGGAATCAATTTGTTAAGATTTTGTGAAGAATTTTTGCATCCGTGTTCATGAACAGGGTAGGTTGGTTGATAGTTACTGTCTTTTTCTTGCTGTGTCTTTGGTTTTCATAGATTAGTGTTGGCTTTATATCCTGACCTGGGAAATTTTCTGTCTTCAGTTTTCCAGAAGAATCCGTGCAGGATTGATGTTATTTCTTCATTAAATGTTTGGTTAATGATTGAAACTATGCAGTCCTGAAATGTTCTTTGTGGGATTTTTTACTTTTGATTTTAGTATAATTATAGACTTGTAGAAGAGTTGCCCAGAGCGTTTCCACTTACTCTTCACTTGGTTTCCCTTCATAAATCTTACATCACCATGGTACATTTTCTATAGTAGGATCCCCATCTAGTTCCTATATATAATTTCTGTCTTGTTTTTTTCCCTGAACATTGTGGATTGGAGTTCACCAATTTTTAATTTTCAGAAAAACCAACTTTTTTTCTGTAATTACTTTAAAGTCTCATGTTACTTAATAGGTGAAACAAATGTAGCTCCTTTAAAAAAAAACTTATGGTGGGAATAATTTAAATCTAGTAACTTTCAGATACCTGTACCACTTCACGGTTTCCTAATTTATTAACTGCTTTTTTATGCTTTTCAGTTTACCCATTTGTAGTTCCTCTGGTTCACAATATTAGTTTTCTGTATGAAGTCAGTGTTTAACCTATCATTGTGGAGTGGAATACTGGTCCAGTATTCCCAGGCTTAGATGAAGCTTTAACGACTTTAAGGAAAAAAAGCAGGAGTTAAGGCAAGATGATACTTTCATATTTTAAAGTATGTTAAGTACATTTTAGTAAGTAGTTTGATTTTTTTCCCTCCAAAAATGTTTTCTTATCAATAGCTGTATTTTTTTAAATCCCCTTTAGAAATTGCCATATGTTCTTAACTCAAGAATCTAGTTTGAATTTTGTAGTTTATGCCTTATTCTCTGTCTTCAGAAAAATGAAATTATTTAAAATATCCAAAAGTTTGTATTTTGAGAATATCAAAGTCAATTAAGGAATATACAGTTGACTATAATAAAGAAATAATAATTTGAGAAATATTAATATTTTCTTAGAATCTTGCATTTTCCCATTGCTGTGCTTGTAGGTTTATGTGGAGTAATCAGAAACATACTTAAAAATTTTTAGTCTTTTAAATGAATTTTTTCTCTTTCTCTCTCAGTCAGCATTTTATCATAACCTAAATTCAAGGTGAACTGCACTTTTAGTTGTAGAATTGATCTTAAAAGTATTTATATCCACCAACAGTTTTGTTTGGTATTTCAGAGTTTAATGATTAGAAAAAAATATTAAATTACTAAGGATCATATAAGCCCTAATTTCTCAGAAAGTTTTAACATTCAGAAAAATGAGATTAATTGTTGCCAAGGTAAGTACCAATGAAGGAAAGACATGATATGTCGTATATCATTCAATTCCACTAGTATCAGTAAAATGTGGTTCCTTATGGTAAATGACTGATTCACGTTTAGAATTCAGATTGATTGTATATATGGACGTGTGCTTTTTGTTTTTATCTGACACTGTCATTAACTAATACAAACTGGATATTTTATTTTCAGAAGGGGGCCATCTGGACCAAGATTTGGACCTAGAAATGATAAAATTAAGCAGTAAGTTCCTGAGATACTTGTTTGTTTAAATGATTGTCATGTTTCTATGTGAACTAAAGGTTGGAAAACTACAGCCTGTGACTCAAATCTGCCAGTCTGTTTTTTAAACTGTTTTACTGGAGAACAGCCATACTCATTTGTTTTCATATTATCTGTAGCAGCTTTTGAGGTACAATGGCAGAGTTGAATAGATGTGACAGAGAACTGTGACCAAGTTGTGACAAAGATCTTACGGGTTACAACATCTAAAATATCTGCTGTCTGGTGCTTTACAGAAAAAATTTCTAACTCCTAATACAGACTAAGTATAACTCTTGGGTTATACAAACCTAATTATTTTTATTTTTATAAACCTATTTTTATTTTTATAAAGCTACCTCTAAATTTTATAGCTCAGGAAATCCAGGGTAGTTTGTTTTTCTTGATTACTTATTTCAAATCCATTTATTTAGCATAATCTGATGGTATATTTTGGTTTCTAATATATAGCTTGATTCCCATTCTTAGGATCATAAACTAAAATAATTTAATTTGTTTATATATAGCATCTTTTATCTACTTACTGAATTTTTATGTCTTTTATCCTAATCCATATATTGATCTTAGTCTCATGGCTAATTGATTTTCAGTGTAAAACTTTTGGTGTATCTCTTACTTGGTGGTAGATGAATAATATGCTGTAGTGAATGTATCCAACGTTGGAAAAGTATATGAGTCATGACAGGAAAAAAGGAGGTATGGACAGAACAGTGAACCACCTGAGGGAAGGCCCAAAAAACTGACCAGCCTATAAATTATGACAAATTATGGAAGATAAACTGAATGGCCCAGACTTAGGATCTAAGGAAAAATAATAGCCACTAATCCTTGGTATATTACAGTACCTGGGAAGGTACTGTAATGGAGTCCGTAGTTATTGCTCAGGTATTTGGACTTTAATTTTTAATCAAGTAATTGTTGGTGTGAAGAAATGTATTGATTTCAAAATAGGAAACCAGGGTGCAAGTTAAGTATTCCATCAGAAGGATTTTAGATGTTAGACTTTTTGGATTTTGGAATATTTACATATACATAATGAGATGTTTTGGAGAGGACCCAAATCTAAACATGAAATTAATATATGTATTTTATATACATATCCTGAGGTAATGTTACACAATATTTTGTATTTTGGCCACATCCTGTCACAGGAGGTCAGGTGTGGAATTTTCCACTTGTGGTGCCATGTCAGCATTCAAAAAGTTTCAGATCAGGGTTGGGGATTTAGCTCAAGTGGTAGAGTGCTTGCCTGGCAAGCACAAGGTCCTGAGTTCAATCCCCAGCACCAAAAAAAAAAAAAAAAACTTACAGATTTTGGAGCATTTCAGATTTTCAGATTACAGATGCTTAACCTGTACCAACAAATCAATGAGAGTACTCTATGGAGTATATTAACTTTCTGTTGCTGGATAACAAGTTATCATAAACTTGACATCTAAAAGCAGTGTTCATTTATCATCTCACAGTTTCTATGGGTCAGAAGTTTAAGCACTGCTTATGTGAGTTCTCAACTCGGGGTTCCTGAAGCCTGCAAGCAAGTTGTCACTAGGTGTAGTTTTACTTGAGACCTTGTGACCACGTTCAGATGGTTATGGACAGAATTCACTTCCTTGCAGAAGACAGAATATCCACTGCTTCAAGTCTTTGATATAACCAGTAAAGAGAACAATCTACTTTTAGATTCAGTTTATTACTTATACAGGAAAAGGGCAGCCCAAAGCGCCAGCTCCCAGGGTCATTGTCCCACACACCAAAAATGAAGATACCAAAACAGAAGGGGCCAGTGGCTGCAGGACCAGTTGTAGGATGCCCTGGTAAAGGAGCTATGTCTGGACTCTAGCTAATTGTTTTTACAGTCTGCAGATGTAACCTGCTGAATGTTCGTGCCTTATCAGTACCTTGGCAGTGATAACTGGCTTATGACAGTTCCGTAGGTTGACGTGGAGGGTGCCTCAGCAGGCCATCATTCTCTCAGGGTTCTAGAACATTCACAAGACATTTCAGCAAGACTCGGATTTGCTGGGCTCAAGCATACATGGCACATGTGGATGTCTGCAAGGGTGCTAATGTGTAATAGCTGAGCCATTGCCCTACACTGAGCCCTGGCTTCTCTATCCACCTACATGGTCTTATTCTCTCACACCCAAGCTGTCCCTGAAGAGGAGGAGTCCACTGATGACACATTTGATTTTTGTCCTGCCAGTATGCTTTGTTTCCTGTCTTAACACCCTTCTGCAGCGTGAGCCTGTTATGGAGTATGACCTATTGGGTCTTTCAAGTATGATTTTTCCAGCTGGACCCTAAAACCACTGCCAGTTTTACTAAGTAGTCATTATAGAATATGTGTAAGTATCACACACATCCAGATACGTAACTTCCATGGCAACTTCGGTAATCACAGAACTTTACAAAAATAAGGAATTACTGAAAAAATATAATGGTTCTTACTCTAGACCTGAAGGCTGACCAGATTTAGTTAGAAGTTAGTTATCAAATGCACAGACTAAACCATGATGGCTTACCCCATGAATGCTTTTCTAACCAGGACGTGATTCATCAGTGTGCCTGAGGTGACAGCACAACTTGCCATACCACTTGCCCAGGGGAAACTCCCTGGCATTAGTTAGTAACCCACATTGGTCAGTGTCTTAAGATACGTTATCACCACTTAATTTGTGACATTTCAATACAGGATATTTCTTGACTATATAGATCAGCAACATTACTTATTTGAATTTGGACACTATTAATGTTGATGACAGAGTAATACCACAAAAAAAATCCAACATCACTTATTAGGGAATATTTTGAGGGAAGGATTTTAAATACTCATATGCCTATAAAAATGTATAATTCTCTTTGGAACATTTCTTTGCTTTTAAATTAAATAATAGTACTTTAAATCCCAGTCTTGGGAATTGTAGATATTCTCTGTCACAGGTAGGGGATCTCCTAATTATACAGCTTCCCTTTAATAACACCCCAGAGAATTTTCCATTATACAACAGCAATATGTATGAGTTGCAAAAGGGCAACATAACTTTAAAAATTCTTTTGTCAGCAGTACCTTAAAAGGCCACAAGATGGGGAAGTTAACTATGAAAGTATTTTCTCTATAAAACAAAGGATGAGTATGTGTTGCTGCGGAGCATGCAGTTCTTTTTCACTAGCAGAGCACTGACATTTAGCAAGCATGTACAAAGCATTAGACATTGTGTTAAATGTTTGAAAAACATGATCACATTTAATTCTCACAAATGAAACAGAGATTATCATCTTTGTTTTAAAGCTGAAAAAAATACAAATGACTCCTATAAGCACATACATAGTAAATGATAAACTGGAGTACAAACCCGGTTCTCTGTGAACATAGAACCCAGTTTCTCTGCACTTCAACATGCAGCTTCCCTGTTGATGACCAGAATGTGACATTTTAGGAACACAAGTATCAGACTATAAGAGGATATAAAACAATATTAAAAATTATTTCCTCTCTGTGTGCCTTTACCTTTTTCTGGTTATGTCCTGTCTTGTGTCATCTTCTATTGACACATGATATAAATTTCCACTCCACCTTCCCAAACTTGCTATTTCTTTTGTTTTCGTTAGTTGCCATTATCTATCTACTCCCACTCAGCTGCTCAGATTATAAATTTAAGAGTCTTATATCCTTTTCTGTCCCTAGTTCCTTTACTGACATCCAGTTAATCACTTAGTTTTTTAAATACCTGCCCCATGTATACATCCCATAGCCTAGAACACTGATGGTGAACCTTTTAGAGGCTAAGTACCAAACTGCAACCCAAAACTCATTTATTGCAATGTGCCAACACTACAATTAAACCTGAATACTGAGGTTTTAGTTTAGAAGAAACAACTCTACATTAACATCTTTTGTGTTAAAAACACAGTAACATGAGTGCCATAGGTTTGCCACCACTGGTCTAGAGTTTTTTCACTATCCACTACCTCCTTTACTCCTTTACTCCAGCTCCTTCCTTACCCCTCAGGATTCAGCATCAAGGTCCTGATGCATCTCTGATCTAGGCTGAATTCATCTAGGCTACATAACTGACTCCATGGGCTTCCTTCCATTATGGCAATTGACACTTGCTAGTATGATCATGGATATCCATTTTCCCCACTGGATTGTAATCTTTCTAAATATTAGGCTCATAACCTTCATATTGTATCCTTGATCAAAGCATAACTTCCTAATGTTTCTGAATGAATTAAATACTTAATTTAGGTTAGAAAATACTTGTTGACTACTTACTTTGTATGAGGCACATTTCACTGGAAAATAAAAGAATGGGTGGGACAGTGTCTGATTTCACAGCATTTACATTATAATGGACAAAAGGCCCTTACAAAATATAAGTAGAAATTAGAGGATTGTACCCACTGTGAAAATATAAAAGCTCATGGGGAAATATCTCTTGTTTCATAAATATCCTTCATGTTAAAGTAAATAAGATCTTTTATTTTTCCTGTACAAAAGTAGTGTTCTGGGTACAGAAACATCTTGAAATACAAAAACACAATGAGATTTTCTATTACTGAATAAAGGTTACACAGTAGTTGGATTCAGAGTATAATGCCAATGGATAGTAAGTAACTTGTGAAAAAGAAAATAATAATTCTTTAATCACTTAGTAAATAAAATATGGGAGGGTTCCCATTAGGGATTTATTACATATGTAGCATGTTGTTGAGGTAATAATTCTAGGTTTCCAATAATCTAGAAAGAATTAATCTAGAATTGTATGGATTCTGTTCCAATTAGTCTCAGCCTATGTCCTTGGAGTCTTTTTTTCTTACACAGATTCTGGGACCATACCTATTCAGCCTTTTTATTTTATTTTAATACCATGTGGGATATTAATAGCCATAATAACTATATTGTAATTCGATCATGTGTAGGAACTAGTAGTACATTTTGTCCATTCCTATTCTGCCATACTGCATTACTTTAGGCTATTAATTACCAGCACTTGTATAAGATGAAAAGTAACTACCTGAGAACTTCAAGATTCATCTTTGACAAACAGATTTGTTTCTGTTTTATAGTTATAGAGATCTATAATGACTACTTTATATCTCTTTCTCAAGTAGCTGGTTTTGCTTTGTGGGATTTACACTGAACTTGTTCACTTGTTCAGCAAATATTTCTTGAATATCTACTCTGCCCTAAGCACCACTGTAAGCAGTGGGTACAAAAGTGGACCAAACAGGCAAGATCCTTGTATTTATTCATTAAGTTTAACTTCTAGTGGGGAGATGCAGAAAATAAGTATTTAAATAAGAAATAAGTACTTTACCTGAGTGTTAAATGCTAAAAATAAGATACAGTGATGTGGTTGAACAGCCTCTTTCATAGCTCTAAGGTTAACAGAAAGCCTTCATTGTCCATTTGAATATAAGTTCCGTGAGATAAGGAGTTACTGCCTGTTTTGTTGTTTGTTTTCTCAGTACCTGAAACGGTACATAGTAGGCACTCATTAATTATTTGCTGAATAAATTGATTAGTTCCATAAGTATTTATGTCATTGTTTGTATATAGGATAAACATTCCTAGCTCTCTGCTTAGAGAATAAAGATCTGCAGCAAGATACAGTATCTTAGAGATTCCAGGGCGTTATGAGGTCTGTTTGAGCAGAAGAGAATTCTGCATGTCCCTGCTTGGTGGAGCTTCAGTCTTACGTTTTTCAGTGGAATGATGTGTGGAAAGCGCAGGACTCTGGCAGCTGTCATGAATCCTGAGGGCTCTGTGCAGATAATCAGCGGGTGCACATAATGCTTTGGACTCGGGACAGAAGTGACTATCATCATGCATAGTAATTTCTACTTGAATGTGACAGTACTTCCCACCAGTGTCTAAATGGATCTTCATTTTGTATTTAAAACAAACTTTTTGAAGAAATAGCTCAGTGATAGGAAAAGGGTAGAACTCTTAAAATTACACGTGACTGTGCCTCAATCCTAACTGTCTGGGTTAGTTTGGGTGATGGTGTGGGGTAGAAGAGAAGAAATGTGTGAAATTTTTTAAAAGCTCCCAAAGAGAAATACAGTTGTATATTCTTGTAAATAAATATTTAATATTTATTTAGTTGCTAAAAGCACTTTAAATATTTTTTGAGTTATAAGAACTGTGAGTTCATTCTATTTCTCCCTTTAAATATTTCATTCCCATGACTTATTTCATAAAATAATTTTTTATCTTCTGGTTATAACATCAGATACTAGACCCTCAAAATAATTAAGTGTATCTCTGGAGATAACTCCTGAATGACAGTAGGTGGTTGAAGACCATTTATTAATTTTTAAGTTTGGTTTTTATTGAACAGTCTGAAATTTGATTTAGAATAGGCCCCCATCACCTAATATAAAGAAGGAAAACATATTTTCCTTTTAAAGGGTCACAAAATATTTTTCGTTTTTGCTTTCTGGTGAGTGCTTCAAAACATCCCTGGGTGTTCCCACTTGTCTTAAACTCTGTTCATGGTTAAGAACAAACTGATGAGCATTGAAGAGTTATATCCATTGAACATCAGTGTCTTTTAGGGTATGCCTGACATTTCCATTTTAGAAAGCAGATATTTGCCGTAAGTTTCTAATCTACCAAAGAAACACTTGTTAGCCCTCGTGTGTGAAATACGTAGCATAGGTAGCTTGTGGTTATGGTGCTGCCTCAACAGCCCATTGACAAGAAAATGAAACATCATTTAGAGTCAAGCTGTTTGGCTAAATTCTGCAGTTACTAAACATTCTGACGGTACATTTAATTGCTTTTTGGTTACATTATTAGAAGCAGGACTAAAAATAAACTATATCTCAGTTAAATGTTAATTGTATCCTGCTGTATTTATTCTTGTAACACCAGGGAATGAAGCCAGGGCCTCACACATCCTAGGCAAGTGCTCTACCATTGAGCTACATCTCCACTGAGACAGGGTCTTGCTAAATTGCCCAGGCTGGCCTCTAATTTTGAATCCTTCCTGTCTCAGCCTCCCAAGTAGCTGGGATTGCAAGTGTGGACCACCACCCTCGTCTTGTTGTCTTTCATTACTTGAGCACTCAACCCTACACCTAGAAGAGCATTGTTTACTTACATTTTATCACATTTACATTTTAAAAATAAACTATAATCCTCTGAACATTTGATGTTCTCTATCATGTATAATAAAAGTTTCAAAACTCATAAATATTCTTAAGAATAATTTTTATCTTTTTTTAAACTAGCGTTCAGAATCAAGTGGATGAAGTTATTGATGTCATGCAAGAAAATATTACAAAGGTAATTGAAAGAGGGGAGAGACTAGATGAACTACAAGACAAATCAGGTACACCTACTTCACCAATTATTTCTTGATATTAATCTGTGTTTTGCTAATCAATATCTTCTCCCATTTCTCTAGCCAATGTTTAGGAATTTTGGCTTAGGAAATTAGCATTTGATTCTTAAGATTATGCTTTTTATGGTTTCATTTTAGCTTCCTTTACTTTGAACCACTTTATTGTTGTATTCTTTATTGCTCAGTTGAGAATGGAGAATTTTAAGTTCATTATTGAAGGGTTTAGAGGGTTTTTTTTCCCTTTTGCCTGTTGTATTGATAGGCTTTGTGTTTCTTACCAATTTAGGCATAAAGGTCTAACCATTTTTTTTCAAAACTTGTTTCAGACTTGGCTGATATTTTTCTGTCACACATTCTCTGGTAACTTAGTAACCTTTCTTTAGTGACAGATGTTAGTCTCTGTACCTGTAACAGTTCTTGCCACAGATTAGGCACTCACATGTGCTTTTTATGATGCATGACTATCATGCATCTTTGGCTAATTTAGTAACTTTTCTTTGATATTAGTCTTTGTACTCATAAACTTCCTGGCACATGTTAGTCACACATATTGTTTGGTGAATGGCTGAATACCTGATTAATTCTTGACAGATTTGCTTGACCAAAAAACTTACTTAGAAACTTTTAGAATTCATACTATTTTTCTCAAAAATCAGTTGTTTTGGGTTTCTAAAAATCTAATCTTCTTCACACATAATCTTTTTCTAGAGCTATGCCAAGATTTTTTTGCTTGTTTTTTCTGGTGCTAGGGATTAAACCCGTGGCCTTACATGTGTAAAACATGTACTCTACCACTGAGCTACACTCCCAGTCCCTACTGTTTGTATTTTTTTGTCTTTTTAAAATTTTTATTAGTACACATTAGTAGTATTTGTAATGATTACATTCATCATGGGGTGTTGGCACATGTACATAACACATTTTAATTATTTTTACATCCCCCTCCCCCCACCTTTTGGTCTCCTTCCCATTTGCAAAAGATCTATCTCCCCATTTCCTATTTAGTATTTGTATTTTTAAGGCTATTTTTTTTAACCAGAATTCATAAATTTACTTATAAGCATTGAGGCCGTGGGAGGGCTCTTTTTAATCTCATAGTAAAAGTAGACTGAGCAAACTGACCTGAAGTTGTGCTTTGCTTTTTGTTTTGTTTTTTTCTTTTCTACAATGTGGAATGGCAGAATTTGTGGGCGGAGGAGAAGGAGGATGTTATTTTCATGCTTAAAAGGGAACACATTTGCATAAGTAGAAATTAATATTTTTCTTGTCTTTGTGTGACTAGATAAAAGAATCCTGTTATATCGTTTAATCCTTCTCTCCATCCTCTATGTGATACAGAAAGCTTATCGGATAATGCAACTGCTTTTAGCAACAGATCCAAACAACTTCGAAGGCAAATGTGGTGGCGTGGATGCAAAGTAAGTAAATCAGAAGACACTGGGCAGATCGGTTAGCATCTCAAGTTGTATTCAAAGGCACGAACCAACCAACGTCCTGTGGAATATAAGCCCTGTGAGGACAGGAGTGTAACTGTCTTGCTTACTGTGTCTTCTGAACCCGGAACAGGGTAAAATCTTAGGGAATATTTGTTGAATTAATTATTTGCTTTTGGGGTAGGAATAACTAGAGGAATCAAGCAGTGCCTAAAAGCATGTTTGCATAGATTTCTTCATAAAAGTAATCCATATTTTATTAATGACTTAGCTACTTAAACTTATTTTAACAAATATGCATTTTTATAGTTTATTTTAGTACTTTTGGAGCATCTTGTGTCTGTATATAGAGAGATTTTTAATATAAAATGGGAGTTAGAGAAAAATATGATTTTATGTTGAGAGGGAAAAAATAAAACAGTTTATATGTCAGAATCTCTTATACCAAGTGGAATCAAGGGGAAAAAAGAGAAATAAAAAACAAAAGAAATTTTTAAGAAGGAAAAGAATGGAATCACTGCCAGGCATGGTGGCACACACCTGTAACCCTAACACTCGGGAGGCTGAGGCAGGAGGATCGCAGCAAGTTCAAGGCCTGTCTGGGCTACATAGTGAGTTCAAGGCCAGCCGAAACTATTCAGCAAGGTCTTGTCTCAAAAAAACCAAAAAAATATAAATAAAGAATTGGAATCAGTGCACACTAATATATTTCTGCAGAACATCTTATGAAATTAACTTAGCTCTTAAATAAAGTGCAGCGAGCCAGGCTCGATGTCACATACCTGTACTCTCAGCACTGGGAGGCAGAGGCAGGAGGACTGCAAGTTAGACCCCAGCTCAGGCAACTTAGTGACTTAGTGAGACCCTGACTCAAAATGTAGAAAGGGGCTGAAGATGTAGCTCAGTGCAAAGCCCCCGGGTTCAATCCACAGTACTGCCAGAAAGAAAAAAAAAAAAATCGGTCTAATCATTAAACAGGAAATGTTTCTTTCTAAGAGTTTTTAGTGACTTTCATGTCATGTAAACAAATATTTTTTTTCTTGACTCTGGGTATAATTTTTGGCTTTGATAACGTAGACATGATCTCAATGTGTTTGTCTTTAATTTTCAAATTCAGCAGTGATTTTCTAAAACTGACTTTGCCATATGCTAAGGATTTCTTTCTTCCAAGAGTTGCCTTGGATTTTCTTAGTTTTGTCTGTCTACCTGCTAGAAACTTCCAAAAACCGAACTGAGGAAAGAAGAAACATGGTTCACTGTTCCTTTCAACAGTCTAGAATTTTAAAATTTTTCTATTTTAAACTCTATTCTTTAAAGAATGAATTTTCTATTTTCTATACTTTATTTCTAGAGCAGTTTTCTGTTTTCTAGCATGGAAAAACAAAACATTCACAAGCCACTTCCCTCTTTTCCCCCCAACACACATGCACCATTCATAGAGCCAGGAAAAGGTATTAAAATGTGTATCTTGCCTAGATTTTTTAACATATCGAGAGATTTTTGTTTTGTACTTTATGACAGAAAGAAATTGCTTTCTTTTTAGAGTTTAAAAATTGAATTATGTTTTCAGACAGTTTCTATATGACCTTTAGTAACCACTAACAGCATCAGCCATGTAATGAACATTGTTCTGTAACTTAACAAAGTGCATTGAGAGCAGCAAGGATTTTCCATTTGTTATTTTCTCGTGTGTATCTTTCTTCTATCACACTGCACCCCGCACCCGTGTGCACTGCTGTTTATCTGCAGCTGTGCTTCCATTTTCTGGGTTGATTTTATAGGGATGACGTAGGAAGAATTTTATCAGAAAAGACAGCGGAACAGAATTAAGTCAGGCGTTTCCAGCGGCAGGCGTGAGACTGGTTACAGCTGGACCTGAGGGGATTCGGGGCTAAGTGGTAGAAGTAGCCTGCATGTGGTTGTGATGATAGCGAACAACTATGTGTATTGTCTAAACTCATCAAAATGTACTTCTAAAAGGGTGAATTTTATTCTATAAAGAATATCTCAGTAAACCTGGATTTAAAAACAAATGAGTGAGTTTTCCAGTGAGTAGAGAAAGAGAATTGCTGACTGCTCTTCTGTACCTAGAAGGCTGTGAGGCTCTTACATGTTTAGTGGTAGACAGAATTTTGCCTGTCATTTGAAAGAAAAGTGAATGAAATACTGCTAGTGAAATACAGCCATGTGAGGTTAGAAACCCGAGAAAGAAAACTCTCCTTGTTGAGATGTTTTAAAATTGTTACTGATATTTCCATTTGAATAGGCAGAGCAGAAAAACTACTATAAAATTCCAGATTTCTTTAGAAATGTTTCTATAGTAAATTAGGGTAGTTCCTAGCACAGTGTGGGCCCAGATATCTACTGAAAATATAGCTCATATTTCTCTACACTGAGTTTTTCTACACTTTTTGGTTATCATAATTAATAATTTTCATAGGTGCTGATGTCCAAATTGCAAAGTTTTCATATATTCTCTGGGTTACTCTTTACTGTCATGAATGTAATCCCATAGGTGTCACTAGTCATTCTATTTTTAGAAACGTTTCATTAACTACCTCTTTCTGTTGGTGATACTCATTAGAATGGTATCTGTTTATAACTGGTATCTTTTTTCTGGGTGAATCATTTTTAATCAGTTATCTGAAAATGATGGAAAGGATTTTAATCAAATGAAATAAATTAATAACATACATTTTAGGATTAAGCGGTTAACAGTTTTGTATAGGAGGAGAATATGAACTTAAAACATCCAGCAACTGACTAAAAGTTGATCTTAAGTTTTCTCCTCTCACCTGTGAAACTGACACAGAATAGTCTTAATAGTCTTAGGCAAGGCAATTTTTTTTTTTTTTTTTTTTTTTTGGTGCTGGGGCTCGAACTCATAGGCCTGTGCTTGCAAGGCAAGCACTCTAACCACTGAGCAAATCCCCAGCCCTGCAAGGTGATTAAATGAGGTTATTCATGAAGAATCTAAAATATGTTCCTTAGAATGGAGATTTAAACACCATGGAGAAAGGGGAAAAAAAACTAACAATTATTCTCATATCCTTTGAGAATAAGTGCTATAAAATATGCTGCCTTATACATGGTACCCTCCTGTTCACCTCCCCCCTTAGTTAATGCTTTCCATGGTTCCAGTAACCCATGACCAACTCTGACCCCAAAACAGTAGTATTTGTCTCAACTTTTTCAAGAGAGAGACCAAATTCACTTTTATTACAGTTTATTGTTGTTCTGTTATTAGTTAATCTCCTCCTGTGCCTGATTTACAAATTAAACTTTATCATTGGTACACCTGCATAGGAAAAACAGTGTATGTAGGATTTGGCACTGTCTGGGGTTTCAAGCATCCACTGGGGGCACATTCATAAGGAACCCATCACCTCAGATAAGGGAGGACCACTATGCATTAAAATTAAAATAAGCCATTTCGATTGGCTGCCTGTGTTAATCTTCATAGCCTGACTCTTGACCAGAGATGGTAAAATAGCATATCCTGTACTTTCCTTGGCCTCACATAGAAATAGACATGTGAAATAGTAGACAAAAAGGTCCAGGTCCATAAGGGCTTCTTTACTGTTTATTATGCAGTATAGCCTTGAACAATAAAAGCCAGCAAAGACTCAGTTTTAGGGGAACTCTGTTCAGTAAAGCCTCAAAACAGCCAGCAAGTTCATGTGAGAAACACGTTGAGAACCTTTCAGATGAATGCGACTGTTACTGTGAGTTAATACGGTGTGGTAACCAGCAGGATAGATGGTCCTGGTTTATTAACAAGTCGACAGGCTCTCTCACATGCCTTTTTCTGTGTTGCAGATAAAAGCCATCATGGCTCTGGTTGCTGTTATCCTTTTGCTAGTGATCATCAGTAAGTATTTACTGGATTATTCTTTCTAAGGGTTATTTTTTATTTTGGAGTTTATTTTAATCCCTTTTGATTTATTTTCAGTTGGCCTAGTATGTCTAACACCGTGATTAAACTGTGACTTCTGACCTGCGCTGGGAGGCTTAACCTAGAATTCTGGGATCTCTGAAAGTGCAGGCTAAATTTTACATAGCTGTGCACATGGACATTTGCCTGGGGACAAAGTCTGTCTCTTTTGTCAGGTTCTCAGGAGGATCCCGCCTCCTGCACATCACCCGCACCCTCGGACACGGGGCTGATTTGTTGAAGGCCAAATCTGGTTTTTGTTACACTTAGGAAGATAGTTTTTTTCCTGTTTACTGTTAACTTTCAAGTATAGCAATTTGTAATAATAATTGTGTTGTAAGAACAATTGCAGTTAAATTCTCCAGATGATGTTTTCTTTTTGTTTTGTTTTGAATTTCAACTTGATTTTTAGTCATTAGAGCATAACTCCTTCCTCTTCTATTTCTTTAATATTCTTTTTATGGTCAAATCATTGTTAGTAGTTACCTTTCCATAAGGCCTCTTTACGTACGTTTATAAAGATTTTATAAACATCTGGAAAGTGCGTCAAAATAATCATTTGAAAAAATCATATTATGAGTGTACTCTGTTTAAACAAACAAAAAGTTTTGTTCCAAGGAAGGACAGTTGAGTCTCCTTATTTGTGAGTTCTGTGTTTTCGAATTCACTTACTAGCTGAAACTCATTTGTAAGCACCAAATCAACACTCATGTTGCTTTTCTAGTGATTTGCTGACGTGTTCAGAGCAGCAAGAATTTAGTTTTATTTTGTTTTGTTTTTTTGGTGCGTGGGATCAAACTCAGGGCCTTGTGCTTTCAAGGCAGACACTCTAACCACTGAGCTAAATCCCCAGCCCAGAGCAGCAAGAATTTTGAATCTCCTGACTGGCAGGTTTTCAGCTAAGGTTCAAATGAGGCAAATTCTGCCTTTTTGTTTCTGGTCTAATTATATTAAAAAGTCTATATAGTGCCACATTGTCCACATTTTTGTGTTGTCTGTCATTATTTTATGGTTTAAAATGGTCCCCAATCATAGACCCGAAGTGCTGTCTAGTGTTATCAGGTGCAAGAAAGCGGTAATGTCCCTGAAAAAAAAATATACATGTTTAGGTAAACTTTGTTCAGGCCTGGGGTATAGTGTTTTTGGCCTCGGGTTCGATATTGAATCAATATGTGTATTAAATAAGATATACCTCACACCAAAACATACGTAAAACAAGATTATATGTTCATTGGTTGACAAAAATGTAGTAAGCAGATGCTCATGGGAATTTAACCCTTGATTTTCCCTAGGAGCAGTGGTTCGGTATGTAGTGTTTGTGGTAACCATAGAACATAACTGTCTCAAATAATAAGAATCAACCATGTATGTATGGTGGACAACATGGAAAATGTTGCATAGCATAAAGGAGAAAACAAAATTCATCTGTAATCTTATCACACAGATATAGGTGCTATTACTATAACTATGGGCTATTGTTCTAATCTTTTCCT
Source organism: Hystrix cristata (assembly GCA_004026905.1). Lineage (NCBI taxonomy): Eukaryota > Metazoa > Chordata > Mammalia > Rodentia > Hystricidae > Hystrix > Hystrix cristata. The sequence continues at coordinate 58,631 of PVJO010011088.1, forward strand.
ATTAATAAACATTTTTAAAAAACAAGATCATGCGTTTTTGTAATGTGCTATGAATATTACCTATGTGATTAAATATTTTTATATATTAGCAGCTACATGCCATTATTGCATAATTTATTTAAGATGCCAGTGTTAGACCCTTGCATTGTTTTATATTCTTGTACTTCCTTATTTATTACCTATTATCAGATAAAAGTTCAGCCTTCATAACCCCTTTCTAAAAGTGAACAGTTACAGTTAAGAATATTGCAGACAGACCTGAGGATCAATGGAACAGATTAGAAGATGCAGAAACAACTCCAAACACACTCAAATACCTCATCTTCGACAAAGGAGCCAAACACCCTCACTGGAAGAAAGATAGCCTCTTTAACAAATGGTGTTGGAAAAATTGGCTTACCACATGCCGAAAACTAAAACTAGATACATGTCCCTCGCCATGTACTAAACTAAAATCAAAGTGGGTCAAAGATCTAAACATAAGAACAGAAACACTAAATCTACTGGAGAACAAAATAGGAAGAACTCTCGAAGACATAGGGATAGGAAAAAAATTTATGAACAGAACCCAGACTGCACGGGAAATAATACAAAGAATCAGTGCTTGGGACTACATCCTATTAAAAAGCTTTTGCACAGCAAAAGAAATCACCAATAGAGCAGGGTGAAAACCCACAGACTGGGAAAAAATTTTTGCCAGCTGTCCCTCAGACTAAGGTCTGACATTTAGAGTATACAAAGAACTCAAAAACATCAAACCTCCCAAATTCAAAGACCCAATCCAAAAATGGGCATCTGAAATGAATAAACATTTCTCAGATGGAGAAATAAAAATGGCAAATAAATACATGAAAAAGTGTTCAACTTCACTAGTCATTCAAGACATGCAAATCAAAACAACATTAAGATTCCATCTCACTCCAGAAAGAACAGCGCTTATGAAAAAATCAACCAATAACAAATGCTGGCGGGGCTGTGGGGGAAAAGGAACACTCCTCCACTGTTGGTGGGAATGTAGATTGGTCCAGCCACTGTGGAAATCAATATGGAGACTCCTCAAAAAACTACAACTAGAGGTTCCATTTGATCCTGCTATTCCCCTACTGGGCATCTTCCCAGAAGAATTAAAATCATCATACCACAGGGATATATGCACAACCATGTTCATAGCAGCACAATTTGTAATAGCTAAGTCTTGGAAACAACCTAAATGTCCAACAACTAATGAATGGCTAAAGAAGATGTGGTTTTTCTACACAATGGAGTACTGCTATGCCATAAAAAAGGATAAGCTAGAGTCATTTGTAGGTAAATGGATGTTCCTTGAGAACATACTCTTAAGTGAAATAAATCAGACACTCAGGAGTACACATCGAATTGTTTCTCTGACAGGAGTAACTATAAGGGTAAATAAGGTCAGAGAGGTGTAATAGATATTATATAAAATGATAATATTGAAAAGAGAGGAGAAATAGGAAGGGGGAAAAGAAGGGAAAAAGGAATGAAAGAGGAAGAAGAAAAAATGGGAAAATATAAATAAACCTGTAAATAGGGAAGAAGGGGAGCAGAATGGAGGGGTGGGGAAAAGGGGGGAAAACCAAGATACATCATGTACAGGTACACAATAACCTGATGAATGTGAACATTATGTATACAATGTACCAATACATGTTCTTGGTTTAAAAAAAAAAAGAATATTGCTTCTAACAGCATATATTTTGATATGTTCTTTTATAATTTTGATGTATTTTTTCTCTTTTCTTTCTCTTACAGTTCTTATTGTTGTGAAATATCGTACTTGATCCGATGACAAAGCTCCTCATTAAACAAGATCTGGGACGATAATAATAAAAGACTGCTGCATAATTTAAATGAAACCTATGTACATAACTTTCAAAACTTTTTCAAGAAACTAAGAGGCAAGTATCACTTCAAATTGGAGGATTGAGAATGTCCAGTTATCTTCTTCCTTTCCAACACAATGTACTTTGAATAATTGTATAAGGCAAAGATAACTGTTTCGCTGTTCCAGGGATCTAATTTGAAACTAGATACTTGCCAGTTCATTATTTGTGTATAGAGTCAAACACTGAATGGCTATATTTCAAACTAATACTCTAGTGGCATAAGGTCTTGCATCAAGGTGGGGTTGGGCTGGGGGTCAGAAAGCCTGTGTAGAGTACCAAATCATTACGCTAAAAAATCCAGTACCATTCCACCGTTTGCAAGGATGTCATTCTTTTTATAATATGATTGCTTTGTAAGCAGTTTCCAAATGTTTATTGGCTATAACAAGAACTAAACGTTTCTGCCTTCGACTATAACTAAAAACTTTCCAGTAAACCTATTTTAAACTGTATGAGGGAAACTCAACTAATTTTCTGGTCTTTAGACTGTAGAAATGAGAAATTTAAGCAGTGTGAAAAACATAATATGGCACCATAAAACTAAAGATAGTAAAACTCCTGGAGAATGTCATTGGAGTATTTAAAAATGACCAGTGTATAGCTCCCAGTCATGGTCGAGTCTGTTGTCATTTAAACTCCAATGAGGGACCAGTCCTAATGTAAGTGAAGTCCACTTGGAATTTTTTCCTTTATTTTTATTAATAGTTTTTATCTTTAATTGTAACTTTTACCAGAAGCACTAAAGCTAGCAAAATCATCTGTTTTGAATTTTATATCTTCATCATCCTTGGGGAATGGATGTTGTGCAATCAAGTGTCAAAA
>PVJO010011089.1:0-61211 GCA_004026905.1 Hystrix cristata
TGGTAAGAGATATGGAGATTCAATTTTCTGCATGTGGATAACCAGTTTTCTCAGCACTGTTTATTAACAAGTCTATCTTTCCTCTAGCACACATGTTTGTGTCCTTTGTCAAAGATCAGATAGCTGAATTTACCTGAGGCTATATCCATATCCCACGTTCTGTTACACTGAAGCACATGTCTGTTTTTGTGGCAGTATCATAATGTTTTTATCACTGTAGCTTTGTAATATAACATGATATGTGGGATTATGATATTTTTTTCTTTGCTCTTATTATCCAGGTTAGTTTTGTGATTCTCAGTCACTTCTGGTTCCATATGAATTTTAAGATTGTTTTCTCTACTTTTGTGAATGATGCTATTGGTACGTCGATTGGGGTCGCTTTAAATCTGTATGTCAGTTTTAGAAGTATGGCCATTTTGACAATATTTGTGTTGTCTATTCGGGAACAGGAGATCTCTTTCCTTCCATTTTCTGATGTCTTCTTCAATTCCCATTTTCAGAGTACTGCTGTTTTCATTGTAGAGATATTATGGTTTGTGTCTAGATGTTCCCCCAAAGCCTCATGTGGTAAGAGATAGCTGGATCTAGAGTGTGTGATTACTAAATTGATCCATTGATCGGTTTGGCAACGTTCTGCTGGGATGCAGGATGTGAGACTGAGATTGGGGGTGGGAGTGCGGGCTGCCCTGGGGGCAGGAAGCCTAGATAAAAGATACAGGAGAAGCTAACTAGCTGCTTGTTTGCATTGCTTATTTGCATACATTCCTTACATTTCCTGACTTTACTTTGCTGCCGGTCAGCCAGGTCGGCTGCCGGGCCCACCCTGCCTCTGCCATGCCGCTCTACCTCAGACCCAGCAGACTATAGACTGAAACCTCTACAGACTGTAAACTAATAAACCTTTCTTCCCCTAACTTTGAGTGTTGAATATTCTGTCCCAACAACGAGAGAAAAATAACTATAACAAGAGATAATTCATTTCATTGGTTAGGTTAATTCCTAAGTAAATTTCCTTGATGCTACTGTGAATGACACTGTTTTCCTAAAGTCTTTCTCTGTGAGTACATTATTGGTAAACAGAAACATTATCAATTTTTATGTGGTGATTTTATATCCTGCTGTAATTTTGAAAATTATTTTTAATTCTAGGAGTCTTTTGGTATCATTTTTTGGCAGACCTCTACATATGCATCTGAAAACAATGATATTTAGACTTCTTCCTTTCCTGTACATAACACATTTGTCCTTTCTCTTGCCTGACTGCTCTAGCTACTGTTTCAAGGACTGTGTTGAAAAGAAGTGATAGTGGATATCCTTGTCTTGTTCCTAATTTTACAGGGAAAGCTTTCAGCATTTTGGTAATTAATGTACTTTTTGCAGTAGGTTTGCAATAATTGGCTTTTATCAGATTGAGATAAGGTCCTTCCACACATATTTTACTAAGAGTTTTTATCATGAGGGATATTGGGCTTTTTCAAAGGTTTTTCTGCACCTTTTGACATGATCATGTCATTTTTGCTTTTGTTTGTGTATTGCATTTATGGATTTGAGTACGTTGAACCATCCTTACATCTCTGGGATAAAGGCTACTTGGTCATGATGTGTGAACTTTTTGTTGATTTGTTGCAATCTGTTTGCTGACATCTTGTTGAGAATTTTGTAACTATGTTCATTAATATGTTCTCACCAGCTTGAACTACCAGTGGTACATGCATGACTGTCCCATCACTGGGTAACTTGTACCGTTGGTGGTACAAATAGATCACATCACTTTTATCAATCTTTTAACTAAAAAAATTAAATCAGAGCAGCCCAGCTGCAAGACATACAAATTAAATCAGAGCCACATTGTGGTGACACATATGAATTATGGCCCCATTGTGAATGTGTTCAAAATATTGACCTGCAGCTCTTCATTATTATTATTATTATTATTATTATTATTATTATTATTATTATTATTTTATTATTACTATTTGTGTCTTTGTCAGGGTAAGGCTCGTGTCAAGGAATACCTTTGAGAGTACTCTTTCACTTTCAATTTCATTAGTGTTTGAAGAGAATTTGCTTTATATCTTCCATGAAGTTCTTGTAGAATTCAGTGTCAAATCTATTGGGTTCTTGGATTTTCTTAGTTGCTGTTTCAATTTCTTTGCCTCTTGTTGGATTATTTGGTATTTTTTACTTATTTTTTTTTTAATCTACTTGTCTCAGTCTTGGTAATTCACATGTATCTAGCAACTTACCCATTTCTTCTAGACTCTCCAGTTTATTGGAGTACAAGTTTTCAAAGGAGTTACTAATAATCTTCTAGATCTCAGTGTCATCCATTGTGTTTTCATCATTTTTAGTTTTAATTACATTGATTTGGGTCTCTTATTTCTTTTTTTTTGGTAAAGTTGCCTGACAAGGTGTCTACTTTGTTTGTTCTTTTGAAGAATAAGCTCTTTGATTTATCGATTCTTTTTTTTTGTTGTTGTTGTATTTTCAGTCTCAAATTCATCAATTTATACTCTGATCTTTATAATTTCTTGTACTAACTTTGTATAGCTTTGGTTCTTTTAGGGTCTTCAGATGCGATGCATCCTTAGGTTGTTTATTTGGGTTCACAGTTATTCTCAGATGGGCATTCACAGTTATAAGCATCCCTATTAGGACTACTTTCATTGTAGCCTATAAGTTCTGGTATGTTGTACTAGCATTGTCCTCTGATTCTAGGAAATGTTTGATTTCTTCTGAGACCCATTAGAGTGTATTGTTTACTTTCCATGTCTTTACATAGTTTCTCTGGATTGACTTCTACTTTCATTGTGCTGTGATCTGATGACATGCATGGAGTAATTTGAATTCTGCCACATTTACTTATGCATGCTTTATGAGCTAGTCTGTGCTTTGTTTTGGAGAAAGTTTCATGTGCTATTAAGAAGAAGGTGCATTCTGTCTTTGATGAGTGGAATACCCTGTAAATATCTATTAAGCCCATTTGTTCAAAAGTTTGGTCCAACCCTGATATTTCTTTGTTGTTTTTTTGTCTAGTTGATCTATCTGTGACAGTAGGATATTGAGTTCCACCACTACAATTGTGTTGATGTTTATCTGATCTTTTATGTCCACTAGTGTTTGTTTAATGAATTCAAGTCTGTTGGTGTTCAGTGGACATGTATTTATAATTGTTATCTCTCTCTGTTGAATTGTTCCTTAACCAATATGTAGAAACCTTGTTTGCTTCTTCTGATCAGTCTTGACTCAAGTATCATTTTGTCTGAAAATAGGCTAATCACTTCTGCTGATCACTGGTTTCCCATTGCATGGGATATTGTTTTCCATCTTGTGATTTTTAGTCTATGAATTTCTTTTTTGATTAAATATATTTCTTTAGATGTGTATCTTGGGATTTTGTTTCTTTTTTTTTAATTTTGTTTCTTGATTCATTCTGTCACTCCGTCTTTTGACTGGGAAACTACATAATCTTTTTTTTTTTTTTTAATTGAGACAGGGTCTCGCTAGGCAGTTCAGACTGACTTTGAACTCACGGTGATCCTCCTGTCTCAGTCTCCTGAGTGCAGGACTACAGGTGTGCAACATAATGCTCAGCATAATTCTTTTTATAGGGGTATACAGATAGATATTTTTAAGATAATAAAGAAAAACATGGGAACATTGAACAAAACTTTTTGAATAATGATTACCTCAAATAGGGAGGCAAGAGAATGTGATCAGCAGGGAGCACAATGTATTTATTTTTATGAAATGCAATAAATGTTTTATTTTTATTTATTTATTTATTTGGTGCTGGGGATCGAACTCGAGGCCTTGCAATAAATATTTTATTTAAAGGTTTTTAACATAAAAAAGAAGGTACACAAATACATATTACATTATGACGACCAAGGCAGTTTTCTACATGACAAAAATCAAAACAAAAAGAAAACGTATAAAATAAATGTCCTGGCATTGAACAAGCCTGCTATTTGATATTTAACCCAGCTGCATATGCACAAAATGATCTGGCCACAGGCTTGTGCAAAATAAATTATTTCCTCAAACACCAAAATGCCAACCATTCTGACTATCCACTGTCTTATTCCTCTACTGAGTATTCTGAGGGAACTTATATATAATATAAAAAGAACTGGCTTTAACACTTAAAGATGACAAATAATAGAATACAATTAAAACTGTATTTATAGTGCAATTCTGCATAAAATATACAGAGTGAATCTTACTAGTTAAAAGATTTAAAAACAAAAGGTGACCCTGAATAATAATTAAAACATTATGGAAAAAATCTTCATCATTTGTGTATTATTGGTAGAAAGTTGCAAAATGGTAAGATTTTGTTGGAGGGAGAATGGGAAGATATCTAATGAAGTCATTCATTTAAAATCTGTTCAAAAGTGTTCATAAGTTTGTAAGTGGGCTTATACCATCTTAATATATTTTATCATAAATGCAGTTTCTACTGTTTCTCAAAATGAGGTCCAAATGCCCAAAGGAATTCTAATGTGGGCCCAGTAATATATATTATAAATAAACATTGTATGTGATTATTCTACGTTTTGGCATGCTCTATGGGAAAGAGCAACACTTTGAAGAAAGATCAGTAATATAAACATATTTCTGATATGTCAAAATTCTCTATAATTTGTGATGTGAATACTGCTTTTTGTATTAAACCAAGTTACAGGCATTAAAAGAAACATATATATTTCTGAAATAAACATGTGAATGTATACAAGCATTTTCTTTTGAGATTTTCATTAATTTCAAACTTAGTTATTGAAGACAAGAGAACATGTGACTATAAGCTCTGGAAAAGTTACATTTCAAATGAAATAAAGCATCCAAGAAAGGATAAGAAGATAATTTATTAAATACCTACGCATTTAAATTATTCTAAATTTAAAACTAAACAGCTTCCCTAAAGTTAAATTTTACTAATCTCATATCATTGTAACATATTTAGATGATCAAGGTTACTTTTGGTGCTAAACTAGACAGAAGAATTCTATATCTGGTGGCAATTTAAATATATTGCTAACCAGTAACTTTAATAAAAATAGTCTGAAGAACTCTGCCCTAAAATGAATTCTACTATCTATTTCATGTGTTATAACTGAAGAGAAAACTCAAGGAGATAGAACTATAATATGTTTCTTCTATAGATTCATTCAAAATTGTTATTTTATTTATTTATTTTTTATTTTTTTGGATTTCCCTGAAGACTACATAAACTGGAGCCTAAAAGTCCAGGTGATGTGGTTTGGAGACAAATGAGCAAAGTTAAGACATTCTACTTAAAAGACAATTTATTTTCCCACAGAGTAAATAATAAGGAAAAAAATATTATACATTCTATCTCTATTCAATAAATGGAAAAAATGTGTTTGCAGGTTTGGTTAACAGTGGAATGCCTCCTTGTTATTTAAAGGAGGCATCACAAAAATAGCAACTATCTACCAAAAAAGCCCTCAGAATCCTTTGTTATAGACCGAAAGAATCAAGTATTACATCTAAATGTAACTTCCAAAAGGAGATTAAAATTAACTTCCAGACATTTATGAAATGGTTCACTGAATCCAGGATGGTAACAAATTTTCACATGCATTAAATGGCAACATCAGCAGAATGCATAGTTGGAAAATAAGGATCAGACCCATTCTTCATAAATTGAAAGATGATTGATGTACTCAAAACCTGTAAATTCATATCTACAAACCTTTCTCACCATGTCATTATGATCTGGGGTGGGCTGGACAGGGTCATTAGTACACTGAGGACCAACATTGTCCAAACCAAATTCCCCAGAAATATTCGATGTAAAGGGAGGTACCACCTGCTTTTGCTCCATCATATCTCAGTCAACGTTTCAAAAGAATGGATGCTCCTGAATATCAGCAAATCCTCTTTGAGGATGACAACCCAATCATTTCTTTGGGTGCTTGTTCTGAAAACTCTCCAGGACACTTGCATGTTTTATAGACAGAGAATGCAGTATGTCAATTTTTCTTTCCAAAAGAACTTGCAAGAGACAATCAATTGAGTTTCGGTCAGGCTTATCAGAGATCTCATCCGCATGAAATGGAGACATTCTGACCATCATCTCTAACATTAGTACTCCAAGAGTCCTCCAGTCAACACTGAAACCATAATCTTCTCCTCATATAACTTCTGGAGCAAGGTTATTAGGAGTGCCACAGAAGGTGCAGGATGTATCTCCTGGCTGTCATCCTTCCTTATGCACACATGGTCGGTGAGTTTAATGTGCCCTACTGAGTCCAATAATAAATTCTCTAATTTCAAATTTCTATAAAGTATCCCTCAATCATGAAGATAATTGGATACTAAATTAATTTCTGCAGAGTAAAACCTGGCATGTTCTTCAGGAAGTAGTCTGTGTTGCTGCGTAGGAAACATCAGATCTCTTCCACTTGTGTAGACCAGAACAAAGAACAGTCTGCTTTCTGTCTGAAAGCAAGAATGCAATTCAACAAGGAAAGGATGATTAGACGACTTCTCCAAAACAGGCTTCTCTGTATGTACCCAATCAATACTGAGAAGCTCTTTTTCACAACTTGCAATGCGTAAATGTGATCTGTTTTAACTGAACCAACAGTACTTCTGTGTAACTTCCCCTCCCTGTCACCCAAAGCAAATCAAAGTCCTGCAGACCTAAACTAGATGAAGCTTTGCCACTTTCCCTGGTGTTCACTGCCTCATTCTCTTCATCAACTTGTTCCCAACTCTCATGCCTTGAAGGACTACGTGGGATTACTGTCTGTGCAGGATCTGAAGCCAGGGATGACTGATCCAGTGGCATCATGGGTTCCAGTTGCAAAAAAGGCTGTCCACATTCAATTGTGACAAGATTGTGGCACTTCTTACGAACCAGGAATTTACAGTTGATACCCTCATATACCTGGTGTCCAAGTCTCACTACATGGTCTATGCAGATAGCACAGTAGGCATACCTGTTGAAAAGTTTGGCTTGAAAAGTATGGGCATTTGTACAATAAAGCTTTTCCAGAGCCATACCCCTCTGTGGTAGATGAATTTATCTTCCCCTGGACGAGGTGTTTCAGGACGTTCTGGTACACAGTGCAATAGACACATTAAGAGTTCAGAATCATTGTTTAGCTCAGAAAGCCTGGAGACTTCTGACTGCAACTGAGATGATATAGTAACACAGATCTCCTTCCTCAGCTACCAGTTTCATGGTGAAAAGCTGCTCTTTGCCAAAAAGAACACATCTTGAACTTCATCACAAAGGCCCTCGAAAAAGATGGAAGTCTAAACCTTGTCGTCATGATATCTCTTCTTATAATCTGGGCCTGGCAGGTCGGCCTGGGTCATGGAGATGCTCAGGAAGAAGGGGTTATGGAAAGATTGGTTGCCCAGGAAAACTGGCACCAAGGACTCCATGAAGGAGTGTAGCCTGACTTCCTACACTCGCCACACTGGCCAGACTTCTGAAAGGCTTCTGTCTTAGTTACTTTTCTCATTGCTGAGACAAAATACCTGACATCCAAGGTTAAAGGGGGAAGGTTTATTTGGCTTGTAACTCATAGAGGTTTCAGTTCGTAGTGGTTGGCGCCAAGGCAGGGTGGCACGGCAGACAGGCAGAAGGCAGTAAGGCAAGCAAGGGACTTTAGCAGCTTCTTTCTGCCCCTTGTGTCTTATCCAGGCTGCTAGGATTAGGGTGGTGCCAAACCAATCAGTAGATTGATTTAGTGATCATGCACCCTTAATCCCAGCATCGCACACTCTAGATTCAGCCACCTCTGAAAAGGCTCCACCTATGACCACATGAGGCTTTGGGGGGAAGTCTAGGCATAAACCATAACAGCTTCCTAGGAAGTTATTTCCAATAGTAGTGTCTTTGCTGGGCCCCATTGTCTCTCTGAGTCTGGTGGCTGTAACTTCAGTCTCCACCTGTGACTTCTTTGACTCTCTAGGCTTTTGTGCCCTGCTCTGGGGAGCCCCGCCCAGAGTTCCTGGATGTCTCAGAGCCTGGTAAAACTTGCGCTGGCTCTTTCCAGTCTCTGTGCCATTGGTATTTGGGGTTATGGATACTTCCCATGGGTACCTTGCTTTTTCTAGGTCACTGGTGCTCAGTCCCAAGAACTCCCCCGTGGTGTCTGGGACAGCTGGGTGACTATTGTGATGTGGTCTGTCGCATCTGGATGGAGCCAGCCATCATCTTGGTCTTCCACAGGTACTTTCCCTGCCTGGGTTCTCAAGCTGCAGCCTCGAAAATTGGAGAAGCAGCTCAGCTTGTTTGTTGTTGACTGTCTCTGGGCAAGAGAGCTCTAGAGAAGATTGTTGCTAGATTATGATGCCTGTTAACAAGGGTTCCAAGTTCTGTGTGGGCGTGTTGCCAAGGAAGTGAGGTCACCTCTTGGGTTCCACAACCTGAGTGCTCCCTCTTCTAGGAAGAACCTATGGCCATCTTTTTCTTCATACTAAATACAGCAGTGGCTTACTTATTTTTATCTATCTAAGTATCTTTTGATCTAACTTATGATCTATCTAATTACTATAATAGTTTTTTACTTTTGTGGTACAGGGTCTTGAACCCTGTATATTCACATTGAAGTATATCCTCTGACTTTTTCTCAAATACCCATTAAGCATCTCACTAAATCAGTAAATTTGTCAGGTTGGATTCCACCTTCTGGTCTTCTTTCCTCAGCCACCCAAAATGCAGAGATTACACTCAGGCACCATCTTGCCTGGTTAGGTGAAATACACCCAGATCATAGTTGTATAATAAAAAAAATTAATTTTGAATTACGTTAGTCAGCTGTGCATCACTGTAGCTGCCTGGGGGAACACAGGAAGTGAACTTTGTGCTCACCCACTTGTATGATAAACAGCATACATGTGTGACAAAGTAGCCCTGGGTACGTTTTACCCACCTCATGCTCCATATTGTATTTTTGGCATTCAGTATTCATTTTATTGACTATTTTGTTTTGATTTTTCTTGTAGAATTAACCCATTTCGATACAATTTCATATGAAAACCTCCCTTTACAACTTTGGGAAGAGGTTGGAAGTGATTCATCAGGCGATTCATATACCAGTGTACTGTTCTTACGACCTGGAAATTCTAAGGTATATATTTGAGAGGAGTGAAAGCATATGCCCCTACGAAGACAGCTCAGCTGGTAGAGCAGACGAATGTAGACCTGAAAAAGACTTGTTCTAGAGTATTCTCAGCAGCTGTATTTATGATAGGCAAGAACTGGAAACAGTGTGGCTGTTCACCAACAGAAGGACTGAACACACTGGTGTATAGATAGTGTATTTCTTTCCTCCACTGATTGCCCTGCACTTGGAAACCAAACCAAGTAAAAAGCTGAGATGCTTTCCACTACTACATAGGGGCTGCTCATTCCGTCTATCCATCAATCCATTAGGAGGCTGGAACTGCTGGAAAATAGCAGGGGTTTATGGGGTGAGCACAGTGGTGGTCTTTGACATGTAAGTAAGTAATTCATAATATAACAAAATTCGTAAAATTAAAATAAATAACTAATAAATAGAAATACTCCTAAAAAGTAAGTATGGGCATTAGATACCCACTTTACACTCCTTCTTAAGAAACTAAACCTCACTCGCTCCGGGCTATGAGTTTCCAGGCAGCTCATCTGAATGGACCCCCCAATTCACCCCTCATTCTGCGTAGTTCTGTTTCTCCTCCCGCAGCTAGGAACAGTTGCCTTTTGGTCACCTGAAGGGGACCACGAGAGAGAGAATTCAGCAGGAGTAACTGTGGCCATAGTCACTGCGGTTGTTCTCTTGGACACATTCATCATCTTGCCTTTTCACGTGCTGCACATTTTATATTTTCTATACATCTAAATTCTCTTATCTATCACTCCCACTGGTTTTGGTGGCTTATGTGGCTGTGTGAATTGAACCTATGTGTCCAGGTAGCTTAGCCATTTGGCATTCGTATCCTTCCCAGGCCGTGTTACTTCATGTGCCCATTCATAGAATTGGCAAAGGAGTGTAACAGGTGCTCAAGCGGATGGCACAGGTTCTGCAAGCGTTCCTTCATGTCTCCATGGTGTTAGCCCAAACTCCTCTGGCTGACGGGTGTCTGTTAGTGGTGAATCCTTGGCCGATGGGTTCAAAATAATATCCTCTGGATTAATAGTCTGATGGAAATAGTACTATATCCACATCAAGAAAGCACTTTTCGGGGGATCGATCCCTTCAATACTGAAAATTGCAGACACGAAGTAAAATATTCCCAGCAGTTCTTTGGCGACGTTGTAGGAAGGACCACTCCTGCTTCTCCTGTTGTATCACAGAGAGCTTTGCACTCTTTCTACCGAAGATCCAATGTCACAGCCAGGTCTCTGACTTGAAGCACATACTGAACCCTGAAGGATGCAGAATGCTACCTTCTTGTACTACTGGAGTTGTGCCATCAGAAGGCCATTTTAGCAGGGTTTGAGGCCACAGGCATTAAGATAGTATTGCAAGTGACATGACCAGTGGAAGGCACTGGAAACATGACATGCTCTGTTACATGAGCTGTTACACCGATGTATCTTTTATTCTGTAAACCTATACATAGTAGATTGTCTGAGGTTCATTGGACAAAAAATGCAGACGTATACTATAAATAGCCCCATATCTATGTCGAGAACCAGCTGGCCCTTTTAAGATTGTTGGTTAAGTTATAAAGTAGAGCTGACATTGTAATAAAAGCTACGTGGAAGTTACTAGAACTATCATAATATACAAAAATAGCAAGCTAAAAGAAATTGTATGCAGCATGAGAAATTTTAAAGATTGTTGTGATGAACACAGTTTGAAAGAAGAAATGTGAGGACTGCAACCAATCTCCGTATAATTCTCTTACTGTGTCTGTGAAGAAAACGGATCTTAGAGAATCAGAATAGATTAGTGTATATTTAATCAGTGGGGACTCTGCTTGCAATTGCTTTTCCAGGTGCACTTTAATTGCCAGAACATATTTACACATCACTTGGCACCTGGTGTGGAGGCATTGAGCTGGCAACCATGTTTTCTCTGTGCCTCTTAATAAAGACCATAAAAAGCAGTTTTATTTCAGCTGACAGGACCAGCCTTTGGCTCTTTTTCCTACCTCGGAATTAAATCAACCCTTCAGCACTATGTCAAAGCCAGACATTGATCGACTTTACAGTTTACAAGCTCGAGAAGAAAAGAAGACTGTGCAACAGGTGTGGGCTGGCCAGCAAGTTGCTCTGGCATTTGAGTCGTAAGAATGCACAGACAAGATGTTATTTGAGATGTCAGTTGCAGATAAGGATGTCTAATGAAGTCTTCAGCAAGGACTTAGAATGAGTCACAGGGCTAAACCTCGGATTCTAGAGGTAAGCTTGGTTATCTTTTGTAGATACATATTCTCCTTTTAAAAATTAGCTTTTGTCTTGTTACCAGGCCTTAGTAGAGAACATGAGCTACCTAACTAACATGTGACCTGAGGTGCTTATCACAAACTGTCTACTGTCTAATCTTCCGGTCTATAAAGTTAAGCTCACAGTAGCACTCCATAATTAGCTGCAAGCAACTCCTGAAGGCACAAGTAAATTCCATGAACAAGGGGTCCAAATCCTTATTGCTTATATGCCTGCTGCATTGATTTCTTTTTTGCAACCCATACATATGTGTGGACCCATTGAATGAAGAGGAAATACCCACACTTGGTATCCCGGTGATTTGGCACCCTGTGTAGGCACTACCCAAAGACAAACAGTTGAAAGCCTACCCCAGGAAGAAGCAAGTCCCTCAGAGTCAGTGCTGATGGGAAATCCTCCCACTGAGCAGAATGTCAGGCAGTATAATTGGTCATCAACTTTATGGCTGGGTTTACAATGAGCGCCTCCTAATACAAGATTGTGAGACGGCAGAGGTTCATCTGCAGCTATTAAAATTTAGTAGGATCATTAAATTTATGTTTTCTCCATTTTTATTATTTATCTTTTGTATATTTTTGTATTATAACTAATAGTTGAGTACTTAAAAGTTTATACGTTAGTTTTCAGTAGAACTAAAAGGGATGACTAGAAAATCTTATTTTATAATGAAGTTTAGGGTGCAGCTAAAGAAATTTAAGAAAAGGCATAGGATTTTCACTGGTAAATTATAATAATGAGTAGAAAAATAAACCTCATGTCAGTTTATAGCATATAAGTCCATCAGGGTATAAATGATGAAAGACTTTAGTTGTTTGGTTGCGTTCACCTCTGTCTATTGAATCTCCTATCTGAATAAGGTTGTAGGTATAGGTTGTACTTGAGACAAATATCACAACTTTTCTGTTGTTTTTGGCTTTTATATTTGAAGTCAATCAATTTTTCTGGTAAAGTTTCTAATATTCTGTTAGAACCAAAATTCTTTACCTCCCTCATCACAGGAAAATCTAATGCCTCAGAGTAAGTAGCCTCCTTCTGCACTTTCTTTCTTTCTTTCTCTCTCTCTCTCTCTCTCTTTCTTTCTTTCTATTTCCTCTATTTCTTCTTAGTGTCCAAATTTTGAGGATTTCACATTAAAATGGCATGTCACTAAAAGAGAAAACCCAGGAAATTAAAGAAAACACTTGTTTCTAGATATTTCCAAATGCTGTCTGTAGAATGCCTACACACAACTTGCTGTTTCTTATCCAGAGAGGCCTTGCAATGCCTGTCTAACTACATATTTATTTATCGATCTATCAATCTGTCAATGTACCAGTTTATTCACCTATCATATATCTATCTGTGTGTACACAGAAAACTGGATTATGAATGACGTGTGTAAAATTTTTAGGAGCATTTGTGCCATCTTGGAATAACCTTTTATTACATTCTTTGAAGTCTTAACACAGTTGAATTTGTATCAACCTAAAATATCTGATATTCTATGAATATTCAAAGAGCAAGTATGATAATTTTTTTATTGTACTTCTGAAGATTTTGCTTTTCGGTTAAAAAGAAACAACTATTGATAGGGTCACAGTAGACTTTAAAGGCAGTTTAGGCATGAGTAATCAAAAGACATAGCTAAAATAACCAGGAACTGAAACTAAAGTTCTCTTCTGTTTTCTACATCAATCTGTAAAACGTGAACTAGTCAATTGTGCAAATTGTAAGATTTATTATTTACACTCATAAGGTACATGGATGTAGAATTTGGTTATTTATGTCTTGTGTATAAGAAATGCAATAAAAATGGGTAGAATACCCTTAGCATTTATGCATTTATTTCATATATATCCTAAAGCTGAATTCTTAAATTAGAGAAACAGAACTACAGACAGACAGAGACAGAGAGAGACACAAAGACAGACTGAGAGAGATTATGTAACTGATTATTAGTAAAATGTTCTCTAGGGTTAAAAGGAGAGATTAAGAGCTAAGTCTGGAAGAGGAAGCATAAGTAAATAGAGTCAAGAGAACAAACAGCATTACTCTTCTTTCTCTTTCAGCTTTCTGTATTTCTTCTCCCTCTCTTTAATTACAACTTTATTCCTGTCTACTTCAGAGGGACTGTTTTACAAGACACTGATGGGTGCTCATATTCATAGCTCTACAACTGGCACGAGAAGGAGTTATGAAATTATTGTGGCAAACTTCTGTACACTAAAATTGGGATAAAGACCTCACATACATATATTAGGGAAGGATTCCCACCCATTCTCCATTTATTATGGCTGTGATGGTGGGTAAGACAATCATAAGCCAGCTTATTTTCAGGTCTCTTGCCTTTTCTAGGATAACAAAGAATGATTTCTAAAAGCGCTTGAAGTTAACAATTTATGGCTCCAGAACAGAAGAATCATTGTGTGATAAATGAGAAGCCTCTCGTGTGCCCTGCCTCTGCAACCTCCATCATTTGTGTTTATTACATATCGTTAAAATATTGTGTTGAGTAAAAGAATGATCAAGATAATCACTAAGTGTAGCGTAGGGTTCCAACCCTGTAGATTGCTCCTTATTTATTAGTTGCAAGCAAAAGGCAATTTCACTGAAAAGTTCTCCTCATTTTATTTTGAAAATGTCAGTGACATTTGTATCTCAAAGGAAGTCACAAAGCAATATGAAAATGTTTGGAGGTTTAGAGTTGTATGAATGATTTTAAATACTCCTGCAGAGCATAACAAGATAGCTGAAAGAGAACCCTTACCCCTTGCTAGGCACAGCTACATTGATTACATGCCACGTTAGGGGTAAAATGGCAAATTTGACATTAAATTGTCAAGGAGGGATGGAGGGAGGGAGGGAAAGGGGGAGAGAGAGAGAAAGGAAGAGAAAGAGAGATCAGTCCTTCTTTCTCATGTCGATGTACATTTTTAGCTACTGTGTTTCTCTAAATAAGTAATTAACTTCCCTAAGGTGAACACATTGCTATATTCATAAATAACTTAAAACGTCAGATAATATAAATGAGTACAATATTGTTTTACATTCAAGGTTTGAAAATAAACAGGTCAGGAAGGCATACATTTACACAAAATTAAAAATTCACCATTGTCTTTTTGTGCTATCATTATACATATGGCTTCTGAGAAAATCGTTTAATTTTCAACATCTGCCTTAGTACGCACGGTGGAAGCCACCGTCCTTTCTCACCAGTGTCACCGCAGCACCCTCCTAACTGGGATCTCTCTGCATCCACCACAGTCTAATTTACCTGTGATAGAACAGCCACAGTGAAATTATACAACATGCGTATGTGTGGAAACCCCAAGCTGAATGCCGTCACTATGTATCAAGCACACACACCATTAGGAAAAAGTTTACAAAAAGAAAATGGAAAATATATATCAGCTTGTGTCACTTTCATGTTCAAAACTCCCCATTGGTGACCCATTTCGCTCAAAATAAACAAACTGTGCGGTAGATTATAATATCTAACATAATCTGGGTTACTTTATCTGGGTTATTGCAGCTTTTCTGATTTCATACTCCTTGTCACAGACTCTACTGTGGCCA
Source organism: Hystrix cristata (assembly GCA_004026905.1). Classification (NCBI taxonomy): domain Eukaryota; kingdom Metazoa; phylum Chordata; class Mammalia; order Rodentia; family Hystricidae; genus Hystrix; species Hystrix cristata. Next base: position 14,978 of record PVJO010011089.1, read on the forward strand.
CTACAGATTTCTCGATGCTCCTGGAAGTTTTCCAAGCGACTTCTGCTTCAGAGCCTTTCCTTATAGCTCCCTCTACATCCAAAGCTCCCTGGTTCGTCTGTGTCCTGCCCCTTGCCCCACTCTACACCCATTCAGGCCTTTCCTGACAGGTTCCCTCTTCTAGAAATTTCCCTACTGGTCACACTAAAGTGTGCAATGATCAACAGCATGACCACTATTTCCATTTTTTCTTGGTTATTTTCCATCGCACATAGCATTTTCTAATATTAAAGACAGAAAAATAGAAAATATGATGGCTAACTGTATGTGTCAACTTAATTTGGTCATAAGGTCCTCAGATTTTTTTTTTTTTTTGTGCATTGTGCTTCTCTGGGAGGCTTTTTATGCATGAGATAACGACTTGAATAGGTAGAACTAGAAAAGCAGACTATCCTCCCAAGTGTAAGTGAGCTTTATCTACTTCAAGACTTAATTGAAGTCTGAAAAGATCAAAAGACTAACTGTTCTCTAAGTATGGAAGAATTCCTCTTACCTGACAGTATTTCAAGTAGAAATCGGCTTATTTTTGTTTTAAAATTTCATGTGACATACTATTCTTTGGTTTAAAGTCTGCTAACCTTAGGATTAAAGTGAGACCATCACCTCTCCCAGGTCTGCAGCCTGTGATGTGCTCTGAAGAAGTTAGGATTTATCACCATCTCTAATTGCATGAACCCATTTCTTATGTGACACATACAGACATACATGCACATAGATGTGCATATATACACGCATATGTATATAATGTCTACTCACTTGTGTATATATACACATGTCTCTTCATATATACACAAGAATGTAAACTTACATTTATATATCTATGTATTTGTGTGTCTACATGAATGTAAACATACATAAAACCACACAAATCTCTTCATACATATACACACACATATATGTATACAAGTTCTATTGCTTATAGTACCTGAAAGACCCTAGTAAATGAGATAGGTGATAAATGATTAAGAAGATAGATCAATAAGTATGCACATATGTACCTGTTTATAGGTATATGTAGTCTATTCATTAATTTTCTGATTCCCTCTTCCACTAAAATGTAAGCTCATTGATAACATTGATTTTTTTCTCCCTTGTTCATGTTCCCAGTACCTAATATAAATGTATTTGTATGAATGAATACGAATACATACATATATATACACACACTTGTATGTACTTACATATATATATATATATATATATATATATATATATATATATATACATATATCTCCAGAGTCTGTCAAAAATTGTATACACACATCAGGAAAAGAAAAAAAGTATGATTTTTTTCAACCGATGGTGTTACCCTCATATGGGAGACCCTAGAGGATGTCATGTATTGCAGAAATCCTTCTACACTGCCAACCCTCAGAGAAAAATTCAGCAATCTCAATGACCAAGGTTGCCCAAGCAGCAGTTCGCCATCCTAATAAATCCTTGGAAGCTAATGGCCACCTGGATCACCTCTTCTAATCATAGAGACCAAAGGTAATTTGTATTAATCTCATGATGTCTTGATAAATTTAGTATTACAATATTTATTCAGTTTTTCTTTACTTGAAGTGTGTATACATTTTTTTGGCAGACTATATATATAGTAATATACAGGATACACATATATACTAATATGCAGGATATATACATATATATATATATAGAGAGAGACTATTTGTAAGACTATTTCTTACATTTATAAGATTATTTCTTTGCAACACTAAAATAAAATTTAAACAATTGTGGCTTCAAACCATTTTCATTGAATTTCATCAAACCAGACTCTGTGGAAAGGTAAAGAAATGAGGTTATGTGTATGATAGTGGAGAATTCTGTACCTCATCACCTCAGTAATTTTGATCACCTTTCCCAATAATCTTCCTTACATAATTAACTGCCTAATGCTGGGTTTGTGAAGCAACTGAAAAGAACTACAATGCCATAAGCAATTTTAAAGGATCACACAGTAGTGGCCAAAGGGAACGGAAGAAAATACAGTTGTTTATTCTTTGATGATGTAAATGGCCAACACTTTAGATTTGAATTAAACATTTTCTGAAGCGACATTGACATAACTTACTATAAATCTGTCTAATTGTTCAGAGCTGCTGCAAATGATTATATCATTACTATTCTTATACTTCTCTCTTGCTTTAGCTGCCACAATTACATGTTACTTAGAAGGAAAGACTTGCTTGTGTCATGTTGCAGAGTAGGCCCTCAACAAGTTTATATTAAAAATTAAGGTGAAATTGCTAATAAGTGCAAAGGCTGATAACAAGTATGTCAGTCCTGACCCTTGCTTAAAATCCTCCAGTTTTCCCTTTACTCAGACACTAATTGTATTAGTATCTTGTTAGTGATTTTATTAGCTTACTAATTATTTTCTGGAACACTAATTTTCGCTATCCTTACATGTAAAATAGAGGCAACCAAAGCACCTAAATCAGAAGGCTTCTGTGAGCATTCAAGGGCATATCCTGATGTGTGCCACACCACACGTGTTTGGGCCCTCAGCTGCTAGTGAGTGCCGTGGAGATGGAGGAATCTAGAACAAACCAGCTAACTGAATGCCAGCCTGTCACACTGGCAGGTGACGGAAGTCAAGTTGCTAAAACTCTGTGACTTGTGCTTATGAATAAACATCAGGATTATGCTAAATTATACCTTAGAGATTAACTCTGACAATTAATTGAGTTAAACAGAGATTCACTTTGATTCTTTCTTGACTCTTATAATTATCACAAAATAAACGCTTATTAAAATTATTTACAAGTTGGGATATGGGATTTTAGTTGAATATACTGTCTAATTTATGTCAGAAGTGTTCTTTATTTTTATGTATACTTTTCCAATCTATGCCAAATTCCTAAAATGTTAAGTATACATGCACCCCCATCGAATTTCATTCTCCTACTGTGCTGAATCCAGATTATTGCCATAGTCTTCTTCACCAGACCTCCCTGTATCTTTCTCCGAGGGTGTCCTCCTTGTTTCAATCCCGTCTTTAAACTGCACCAGTTACCTTTTCTCGCATGCATGTATCTCGGCATTGTGCATACAACCTCACAGTCGGTTCCTGCTTTCCCTGGATATTGCTTTCTAATCCTGCAATTGGCCCCACGATTCATGCTTACTGTTTTCACACTGGTGAACGTTTGAGTACATTATTCCTCCTACGTGAAATTACTTTTTTGTTATTGTGCTTATTTTGCTTTGTTAGCTCCTAGCAAGGCTTCAAGAGGACACAGTGAGACTTTCCCTATCACCCACCTCTCCTTGAGCTCAGTGAAACGCCCTTCACCCTGCGGTCTAAGAACATTCTGCAGAGGCCACCATGCTTGTGTCCATGTCTGCTGCACCATTCACCTCTCTTTCTAATCTGTGGGCTCCACAACGGCAAATAAGGAGGCTTTACGATCTTCATAACCATGATATCCTCAAAGTGCTAGTTGTGAACAAGTTTTAATTGGATGAAGGAATGGTATTTGAGATTACAGAGCACTTATGAAGTAATAGGATTACTTTCGTCTAAAATGTAGTACCACTCACAAACCAAGTGTGGGGGCACATGCCTGTATCCCAGCACTTGTTAGACTGAGGCAGGAGGATTGCTCTGAGTTTGAGGCCAGCCTGGACTACATAGTAAGACAAGTCTCGACACCCACCCCCCGTGGGAAGAATTAAATGTTAAATACCCCTCATTTTAAACCCATTGTGAATGACATAGATGCCCTGTTTTTATTCCAGTAGGTCCTGGGTAATAGACCGTATTTATTTTATGAAAAATATATGAAATTTCTGGTTTAGGAAAATTGTGATATTTCAATATGAAATGAAATATTAATTTAACATTGTAGAAATAAAACTAAGAAGCACATTGTGTTAATAAGGTGCAGAGCATGAAAGGTGCCCTGAGGGTATTTCTTTCAAATGCTCAGAGCAACTGGAGAAGTCATCGAACGTGAGGAGAACTCGGATAAACCAGTTCACCCCTTAAAAGCATCAGCATCTGTATTCAAAAGGAAGACAAAAATGACCATTCTCAAATTAGACACCCTAACCAGGGTCCAGGCCTTAAAGCAAAATAATGCTTAATTCAGTCCCAGGCGGTCACAGAAAGAAGGTGGTAGGCTCTAGACAACATTGCTTTGTGAACAGTGCCCAAATGTTTTTAAAATTATATTTGAATTACAGCTGACATAATACTTATAGAAGAGCTTCCTGAAAATAATGCGTCTTTATGATCATTGTCTGCCTAACCCTTTAATTAATCACGCAAAATGCAAATGACTGTGAAAGTAAATGGGCCTATGTTGAAATTAATCTCCTGTAGGAGTCATTGTAGGATCTTGAATATGTTACCTTTTCTGCACCTGAGGCAGCACGAGTCTGAGTACAATGGGCATAATAATACTGTCAAGGGACTGCAGGGGAGATCAAGAAAGGTGTCACGCCACTGAGGAATTCTTAAGTTGCCCTGATAGAAAAAAATCTCAGTACAGAAGGCAAGATAGTGTTAGTTAATGCATGAGTTATGATAATGACACTTAGAAAATTATTCAAGCACCAAAAGCTGAACAAATTGCTATGGTGGGTAGCAAAAAATGTTCTCTTTATTCAGTATGGCTTGGATTACAGATCCTCCGTATCATTCAGGGGTCAACCAGAGAAATATAATCTTGAAATTACTAGGGTATAACACATCAAGGACGTTAGTCATCTTTCTGTCACTGAGACACAGTACCAACAAATGACAAGTTAAAGGAGGAAAGGTGTATTTTGGCTCCTCTGTTCAGAAGTTTCACTCCACTGTTAGCTGGGTCCATTCTTCTGGGCTTGCTGCAAGCCTGATCCGTCAGAGGAGAAGGACCTTGCAGACGACAGCCGTGCCCCTGGCGGTGCCCAGGAGGAAGAGAGAGCAAGAAGGCTTTCTCTTTTCTCTGACTTTATGGCTCCCAGTGTGTTGGATGGCACCGGCCATAAAGTGCCCTTCACAGTGTGCCATCCCACATGTCGATTGTCTCTGGAAACACCTTCGCAGACACACCCAGAATGATTAACTCATTTTTAGGCATTACTCAGTCAATCAATTTGACAACCAAGATTAACCATTACATCATAGATTGGGGATTTGGCTTTGCACAATTGCTAAAGAGGACTAGATCTCTGGAATATTGCTGTTTTCATGGTTGATGCTAGAGTTTGAAATCCAGAGAAAAAAGTGAGGAAGATAAAATGGAAGCTGGAGGCTCCAGACAAGAAACTGAAATCCACGTCAATCTTTGGGGTAAGCCTAAACTGTAAAAGCAAGGGGTGTTCTTCACTGAGGAAAACACTTACATCTAAACACACACACACACACACACACACACACACACACACACACACACACATGCACACATCAGTAGTCAGGAACTGTAGGAATATACAGCAACATGCTGAGCATTTTCAAGTCCAGTGTTACTTGAATGTCATGAAGTAAATGAGAAATTGGCAACAATGTGTATGAGGTACAGAATGGCTGCTGCCTCTTTTCTACCTTCTTTAACTCCCAAGTATCTTCCATATTTCCATGACAACTGAAAATACATGAGAGTGAGAATTCTAAAACAATGTATCATCCAGCCAAATCTGGCCCCTTAGGAGCCCTCCATTCCTCCTTGGAGCTAGGATGTGGACGTCCTCCATTAGAGTATAGCAAGTGAGTCTCAGGATATTTGTACTGAAAGAACAAGTAATGTGAACAAGATGGCCAGACGGCAAGTTTATCTCTAACAACCTACTTCAATAGCCCGTGGCTGGGCTTAAATTATGGCAAGCATTCAGTGTTGATAAAATGACAAAAATTCAAAATCAAATTATTATTTTAAAATATTACAAAATCTTCCATGTATTCAGTCAAAGCCATCCATGCATTTCAGCGCTTTTGCGCTACAAAAGTATAGTTATTAAGAAATAGACATAATTGTCTTTAGTACCAAAAGTTTTAACTATCCCATATTGATCTATATTTTATTTTTGTAACTCACCATGGTTTTATTCTCTTCATCATGTAATATGGGTCTTAGTCACTTAGAATGAAACAGAAAAGAAGAAATACAGAGTAGCTCTATGATTATTTTCCTCAAATCTCTTAGCTACTACACTAAACAAAGACAATAAAAATTGCTCATGAAACAATCTACACTCTCAAGTCATGTGAGAAAACTGGAAATTTTATTTAATAAAAACATTCTTCCTAAACATCCTCTTCCCAGGAAAGTAGTTATTTGAGACATTAGTGCATGTGTAGGTCCATTATGAAGCCTAAACACTTCCATTAGATAAAAGGCCTAAAGTAATTATGAAAAATGTTATTTTCCTTCAATATATTCTAAATCAAACACTCAGTAGTACAATATGTTTTAGGTTAATTAGTTTAATTCAGTTTTAATTAAGTTGATGTTTCCATGCCAACAAATGGTTTTTAAATTGTTGAAATCTTGATGTTTCAGAATATGACTAAAATTAATTACCTAATCATTTGACTCAATTTTTCTGGAAGCATGTAGTGCAATTTTAGCATTGCTATGGCAATGATTTTAATATTGGCAGCTCATCATGACGAAGAACTTTAAAAACATTGTACTACACTATAAAGTTAGCTTCTATAGTCCAAATTTTGTACATGTCATTTTCATGGTGTATATCTCTTACTTGAATCATATATTCTTTTATAAAATGATGATGAAACACTCGGGACACAAGACAGACATACGCATGCCAAACAAACACCAGCCCCACATTGTCAAATTTTGAATTGTATTTCCTCATAATATTTTTCTGTGACTTTACATCCAAAAAAAACCTTAAGATTAAGAACAAAATAAGTGGCCTTGGTCTAATTTATAGTTCTCAATTCTCTCATTCGGTTGTTTAAAAAAGAATAAAACTTCTCGATCTGAGATGAGGACAAAAATATCACACAGATCCCTAGAAATAGTGATGTATCAGTTGGGGAAAATATTTTACGTACTTTGAAGAATTTTATGTTTACATTTATATTGCCTTTTCTTGGAAAAGCCTTCATTTTTTTAAACAAGTGGGCAAATAAAAGTCATATTAATCATATTAAAAATCATATCAGGAGGCTTGGGATTTAGCTCAGTGGTTAGCGTGCTTACCTAGCAAGCACAAGGTGCTGAGTTCAATCCCCAGTACACACACACACACACACACACACACACACACACACAAAAATCATGTTAGTCAGCTGAGATAATTTAACACAGAAGCTTGTTGCATAGATATTAGAAACTTGAATACATAAATAGAACCCAGGTAACTCAGAGATAACAATTGCAAGAAACAGCTATCAACTCTTGGTTTTGAATTAAAAAAAAGGATGATGTTGGAATTAATAGAAGATAGAAGCATGAAGAGCAGATCCCCATACAGATTTGGTTAGACTCAGATGAAATGCTTACGCCTGGTATCGCCAGTGATGTGAAGGGACACCATGCAGCTGGTTCTGAGTGAACTGAAGGGAGCCAAAGGCTGGACCCAACTGATGATGCTTTTGCAGACTCCTGCTGCTGAGATAAAATGTTGATCTTGGAGATCCTATCAGAAACAGAATATAAAGCAACAGAAGAAAGTCCTTTCCCCCCTTTTCTCTTTTTCAGTTTCCTTTATGCCTTCTACTGGCTGAAACTAATGAGGTGCCAGCTAGAAAATAAGAGCTGCATTTGGCATAGTGTCAACCACAGAACCACAGAATGAGCATACATTGAGTGATCGGGTTAATTGGGAACTATGAGATGGTAAGGAAATGACCAGCACATTGCAGTTACAAATTAGTTTTCTTAGCTGGTCTGTAAGGGTCTGTCTTGTATTATATGCTTCCTGGAGCTTTCTAGGTTGCTTGAAATTTGTCACATTCTTCTAATTCTTCAATTTACACTAAAGTTCTTGTTCTTTCTCAGCAACATTGTGTCTAATGGGCCACCAAAAGATTTCATCAGATTCTTTTTTTTTTTTAGCAGTTTTTTTAGCAGTTTTTTTTTTTTTTATTTCATCAAATTCTTATATGTTGCAGTAATCTAGATTTTCTTACTTTGGAATCTCTGCACACCTTAAACATATAAGCAGTACTAGAATCATCCATTAACTCTATACTCTCTGTGTTTAAATCATGAGTTGAAGAAAATCCATTTACAGAGGGGGAAAATATCATTAAAATTGTACTTACCAGAAATCAGAAATGATAACAGTAGAAAAAAAAATTAATGCCACCGATGGGTTAGCCATGATGCTATATTATATGTGCTGCCGAAGCGAGCACACCATGATGCTATATTGACTCTGTGATTTAAGCACGTATGCGATTGTGACAAAATACTTAAAGTTTTTTTTTTAATTTTTAAAATGAGTTTAATACTACATTTACTATGTTGCTCATGCGTTGCTCCAAAAGCTAAGTAAAACCAAGGTATCAATGTATGATGCAAATATTAGGAACACAGTAGAAATAATAAGGACATAAAGGGTTCTGCAGAATTGTTTTGAAATATAAAAGCATCTTACTAGTATTCACCGTGGAACAATCAACTCAGATTGACTCACTCGAAAACAAAAACAAAACAAAACAAACCCCCCAGATCATTGATAAATCAATGTGTGAATTCCGCGTATCTGCTTTTGCGACTTTCAGTTTGGGACTCATTTGTAAGATGCCATTTTCCTTGCAGTAACCTTCATGTGAAACCAGTTTCTTCAATATGGAGCCACATGGCCTTATTTTGTGTCTTAGTTTCAATGTAGATGATGAATACCTACTCTTGGTATTGTTGTCTAGGAAATTTGTGAATTTTTCACATACTGTAATAACCTACATTAAATTAGGATGGGTGATAGTTCATTCAGACTTTTGTACCTGATGGAAGAAAAAGCACTCAAGTACTGTCTGATTTATTAATTTTGATTGTTATTTTTTTAAATAAGAAAAGCTGGTAAAATTCAGAATTCAGAATACCCAATGAATAGAAAGGAAAAAAATAAAATAACAGGACTTAAAATAGAATTATTCTTTGGTATTTTTTTTATAAACCAAAATAGAGAACAATTTCAGAATAAGAAATCTTACTTCCTAGTACTCCCCAGTAACTCTAATGAGAAACTAGTTGTTTGGAGGGAAAGATAAATTTTGACCTTGTGCACAAGTTGCATACTTGTTCCTAAGTTCTGTGCCATGACAATAGTGCTAACTTGGGTCAGTACGATAATTACATGTTCAAAATAAAGAAGAAATCTGGAGTGCTTCACTGGGAGGCAATTTGACACTGTGTTGCCATGTTTGAGCCCTAAAATGAAGACAGCTATATGAAGGCACTTGACTTGGGTCACTGGTAAAGCCTGTTCATAAGAAAAGATAAGATTAATGTGCTTACTTAAAAGACGCCTTTCATCTGCAGCAGGCCTAAATATTAATAAACCTTCAGATTCACTCTCTTCATTGGATTGTGTTTGCTCGAGTAGTTCATTCCATCAGAAATGTAACTTGCATTGTGATTGGTGAGACACCCACAGAGCTAAGTCAGGGCCATTGCTCTCACTGGAAGTGTTGCCTGAGAAGAAACCACGAAATAGGACAGTGAATATTTGAGAGGGTTTTATGTATAACCACTGCAGTAATAAGCTGACACAAGCCTGCAATAAAATTCAAAGTCAAAAACAGAGCGAGATCAGCAGTATGCTAAGTCAAATCTCTGCAATGAAATGAGAATAAATAACAATGTACTTGGAAAAAGATTACTTTAGGGAATTGTGGTTTTAGTGAGTTGCTCCTGATCACAAAGGCATTTTAATATCATGAATTATAAAATGTAAATAAAAATATGAGAGCTTGCAGAAGCAGAAAAGTAATATCTCGTATTTACAGTACTATGAATTTCCTCATTTTGATTGTGTCAAATATGATTAAATTTGAATTTAATTGTTGACCTACATATGACCAGATCAAAAGAGCCAAGAGACTGCACTATTTACTGAGGAAATAATAAATATACATGTGCTTGCATTATTTCTTGTACATAGTTTTAATTGAAGAAAACATTTATTATTTTCTCTTAACAAAGAAGGAAACATACCCCCAAAAAGAAAAAAAAAAGATTCCAAAACACTTAATATATTCAGTGAGAGATGAAGACTTTCACTTGGATAATATAAGTAGAAAGGTAAAAGTTTCCTTTAAAACAGTTGTTCAACTCTGATTTAAAATAGCCCTTCCAAAAATACATTGCAGTGTATGTTAGTTCTAAATAATGCTAAATATTAGTTCTAAATATGCTGCAAGTGTACACATTCTCATTGTTTAAAATTTATATTTTATCCCACCTCTTAGGGACTTTAAAAAAAAAAACACTAGTATTAATCTGTGGAAATTCCTGGATTAAAGAAATGCTTAACTGTTACTAATTTAGCATCCAGTTGTGCAATGAAAACATTTTCTTTTATTATTTATTAATAACTTGCATTGTTGACAGTCCATATCATGTCTTTTTAAGAAATACTTGTTAAACCGTGCATTAGACAGAGTTTTCTCTATGTCCAGAGAACATCACGTAGAGGCCTTGCATGCTCCCTGGCAAGATTATTTCAAGAATTTATACTCACTGCCTTTGCTTGAAGTTGATATTTCTGACTAATCCTCCACACGTTTAAAAATATTACAGGGACTTATTGCAACTTCTAGCCCATCATGGTCAAAAGTTCCTGTCACATCTTGTTTAGAAACATAAAGAAATTATTCATAGTCTACTGTCTATGTTGCCGTTACAGTTATTTTTAGTTAGGAATTTTCTGAGACTATGGTAGGTGCAGTGTTCCCATTTGCATTGTTGAGAGAATAAAAGGGATTAACATAAGTGTAAATTATTTGAAGTCATGAATCATTATAAACCAATTTTGAAATTATACTTTATCTTCTTACCCTGATGAATATTTTTCAACAATAATCTTGGAACCAGATGCAAGTGTGGATGGATTTCCACACAGAAATGGCAGCAGTCAGACAGATGGTTCCATCCCCTACCTCACTATCTCACATCTCTTCCCTTGTGACTCTTAGTTTCTGCACTTACTCACTCCAGCTCTTTTGTCTGGGCTTAACTCAGAAACCCAGAGAAGCGACCATCTTCTGGCCACTAGCTATATAATATGCCCCTAGGAGAATGGATCTAGGGGTGGTGGCTATTGAGTGACTCAAGGAGTCTTTCTTTCTTTCTTTCTTTCTTTCCAATTTTATTTACCAAGAACATGTATTTGTCCATTGTATACATAGTGATCACATTCATCATAGTTAATTTGTACCTGTACATGATATAACTTGGTTTCCCCAGGTTCTTTCCCACCCCTCCCTTCCACTCCCCCCCTTCCCTATTTACAGTAGCTTTATATACATTTTTCCAACGGGTCACATAAAATCCCAAGCTTCTTGAACAAGGGCTCTGAGTGGGCAAGACATCTGGATTCTATGGTTGGTTAACTGTGTGGTGCATGGGGCATGGACAAAATATGATCCAAGTGAGGGACTCATTTTTGAGTCAATAGAAGGCCTGATTCTACGTGCCCCAATATGCAAGTAAGACCCGTACAAGAGTTTGACTTTATTTTCTACAGGACATAATTTAATCAGTGAGTGGAATCTTCCTTCTGTAGTCTTTATTTTTGAATAAAATTAAAATACAAAACCCAGTTTTTAGAGAAGTAAATGTGTGCACAGGTCTTTGGTGAATCTTTGGACTGGCTGGCCCCTGTTTCCAGTGGAATCATCCAGATCTATCAACAAACTTCTCTAAACCATCTGGAGTGCTCTGGTGACATTCACCTGCCTCTGATTTGCTCTCAGTGTGCCACTCAACGTTCTCTGATCTCGAAGACATCTCTGAGTTTTAAATTGACTGTTTTTCATTCATTATCAAAACTAACATTAAAAAAACACAGACAATAATGTTGCATTTCAAAGCAACAGCTGTGCTGTCTTCAACAAAGCTTTATTAAGTATCCAAGTTGTGAACCACATTGCGTTTTTAACTTTTCAGAAGATGACACCAATTTTTATCCTCTTTCCTAGAGTTTTAATGAGCAGGTTTTTCCCTGATGTCTGTGTCGGAGGGTGGAGAGTTATAGTTTTTGGTTTCCAGCTGTTTCAATTAAAGAGATGATCATTATTTTGTGTACTCAAACATATCTAATAAATCTTATTAGGGGAAATCTTGACACTAAAGAGTAGCTCGGTCGACATTGATTTCAAAAAGACATTGATAATTATTCCAGATTGATAAACCTCGTGTTTCCGCAACAGATGCTTTTTCACTGGAAAACTCACACTGTAATTCATCTTCATTTTTCCTCCTGTATTTTCTACCCATCATCCAGTGTGTTCTGGAGCATGTAGGAATAAATAATCTCCTCCAGAACAAAGGAAGGACAACAGACTCAAATCTGAATCAAGCCATCAAAGCCCTTTAAATTGCACAGTGATGCAAAGCTGCACAAATCATCATTCTAAATCCATCAACACTTTTGTGCTGTTTCCTCAATAGGAATAATTGGATGATTTATATTTCCTGCTGACTTTTCAACATGATTCTCAGTGCATAAAACAAATTAGTTTTAATAAGAGCTTTCGCATGAACACACAGAAATAGAACGGTGGGAAAAGTAGATGGAAATTTTCAAGAAGTGTATTGGTAGAGCAGCATCAAGAGTATTCAAATAATTAGGATGGTTAAGCAATACTGAACATCCTACTTATTACTTTATCTATTTTAAAAGGTCTAATGAACTTATTAATGAAAAGCATACCATCTTTGGAATAATGTGTCCATCGTTTTGCTACCAGCACTGAAAATTTACAACAGTGAAAATGAAAGCTAGTCACACTAGAAAAAGTGACACAATGGAGACCCCTTAGATTCATCTAAAATACGTTTCTTTTTAAAATACATCTTGAACTAAACTTTACTAAATTATATGATTGCTGCGGGTTGAATACGGCTTATCTGTGTCCCCCAAAGATTCGTGTGTTGGAAGCTTGGTCTCCATTTTGATAGTGTTGAGAGATGGTGGGGACTTTTAGTGCACAGATTGTAGTAGAGAATTTGCGCCCCCCCCCCATGCTGGCTTCCTGTCTTGTCCTGCAGTGGCTCTCCCTTGCACACACTCTTGCCATTGTGAAGCCACCTATCATGAGGTGTTACAGCCAAGCAAGCTCTTGCAAGAGTTGGTACCATGGTGTTTGGAACCAAAATGCCCCCAGAAAGAGTGCTTTGTGTGAAAGGCTTGGTTGCTGATGGACTTTTGAGAAGTGATTGAATAATGAGGGCTGTAGCTTCATCACCGTATTAACCTATTGACGAGATCATTATTTGATGTTATTATTGGGAGATTTGGGAAAACAGAAATGGGCCTTACCTAAAAGGAGAGGATTACGGGTGCCAGTAGGACCTTGAGTACTGTATCCTGCCTCTGGTCTCTCCCTCTTGACTCCTCCCTTCTGCTTCCTGGCTTCCTGAAGGCGAACAATTTTATTCCCACACACATTTCTGCCATCATGTTTCTGATTCACATGAGGCCTAAAAGCAATGGAGATAGTTGATCATAGACTAAAAGCTCTGAAAACACAGCCAAAATAAATATTTTCTCCTTTAAGTATTTTGTTGTTTGACTACTTGTTAGCTATTTGGTCAAAGTAACAAAAAGCTAACACAATCTGCTAGCTCATGATCTGTGTTAGCTTCCATAGTAGCTCATTCTTCTGGTTATCGCCGCATCTTCATAGCTTTTGCAGGCTGCCAGTAGGAAGCATTAATGTATCTTTAGGAGATTTAACAAAGATTTATCCATATTTGTATCCTAGGTGTTTTCATTGCCTTGAGTCAGACTAAGAGAAACAGAGTATTATAGGAAGAATGCAGGAGACAGAATATTGAAATGTGCATAAAATATTCATCAGTTATGGCAAAGCTGTTTCAAACTTTAAAGGAAAGAAGAGCATAATTTTTTTCTTAATAAGAAGACTTGCCAAATGTGTACAGTTATATTTGCTTATTTTGCCTTTTTTATTTTAAATCTACTTATTATATCAAAAAACTAAAATATACTAAGAAATTTTTTTTTATTTTAAACTAAGAACATGTATTGGTACATTTTACATACAATGGTTACATTCATCACATTTATTTTGTACCTGTACATGATGCATCTTGGTTCTCCCCCCTCTACCCCACCCTTCCCCTGTGTTCCCTCCCTCCCTATTTACAGCAGGTTTTTTCATAATTTTCCATATTTTCCCTTTCCCTTTTCTTTCCTTTGCTGCTTTTCTGCTTTTCCCCCTTCTTTCTTTCTAGTACTCCTCTCCTTTGTATATTATCTTCTTTTTATATAATATTTATTACACCTCTTTGTCTTTATTTAGTTATGGTTTCTCATATCAGAGAAACAATTCAATGTGTACTCATGAGTGTCTGATTTATTTCACTTAAAAGTATGTTCTCAAGGAACATCCATTTACATACAAATGACTCTAGTTTATCCTTCTTTATGGCAGTGTAGTACTCCATTGTGTAGAAAGACCACATTTTCTTTAGCCATTCATTGGTTGTTGGGCATTTAGGCTGTTTCCAAGACTCAGCTATTACAAATTGTGTTGCTATGAACATGGTTGTACATACATCCCTGTGGTATGACAATTTTAATTCTTCTGGGAAGAGCCCCAGTAGGGGAATAGCTGGGTCAAATGGAACCTCCAGTTGTAGTTTTTTGAGGAATCTCCATATTGATTTCCACAGTGGCTGGACCAGTCTACATTCCCACCCACAGTAGAGGAGAGTTCCTTTTTCCTCACAGCCCCTCCAGCATTTATTGGTTGATTTATCCATATATGTGGTTCTTTCTGGAGTGAGGTAGAATCTTAACGTTGTTTTGATTTGCATCTCTTGGATGACTAGTGATGTTGAACATTTTTTCATATACTTATTTGCCATTTTTATTTCTTCATCTGAGAAATGTTTATTCATTTCAGTTGCCCATTTTTGGATTGAGTCTTTAAATTTGAGAGGTTTAATGGAATAGATAAGAGGATACAGAAACAACCCCAAACACACTCAAATACCTCATCTTTGACAAAGGATCCAAACACCCTCACTGGAAGAAAGATAGCTTATTTAACAAATGGTGCTGGAAAAATTGGCTTACCACATGTCGAAAACTAAAACTAGATACATGTCTCTCACCATGCACTAAACTCAAATCGAAGTGGATCAAAGATCTACACTAAATTTACTGGAGAATAGAATAGGAAGAACCCTTGAAGACATAGGGGTAGGGAAAAAATTTATGAACAGAACCTAGACTGCACAGGAAACAATACAAAGAATCAGTGCTTGGGACCACATGCTATTAAAAAGCTTTTGCACAGCAAAAGAAATCACCAATAGAGTAGGGCGAAAGCCCACAGACTGGGAAAAAATTTTTGCTAGCTATCCATCAGACACAGGTCTAACATCTAGAATATACAAAGAACTCAAAAAAATATACTAACAAAATTTTATCCAATGCTTACAATTATTGTGTATGTTGAGAAAATTTAAAACTAAATTAGTAAGTTTTTGTCCATACAGAGTACAGTCTAGTAACAAGAGAAATGGGACACAAACATGGACAAGCCTGAAGATGAACATAGAGACCTGGTGAGAGTTTAGAAAGAAAAATATGTTGTGGAGTAATGAAGAAATACTTAAATTGAGCCTAGAGAATATCAGATAGAAAAGATGACTCCAGTACATTTGCTCATAACTTAATTGGAAATATACATGCATATGCACTTATATGGATAATACATATATGTATACTGTGTATACAATAAATATTCATAATGAAGTCACTATATATACACACACACATTTACATAGCATACAATCAATGTGTATACAATGAGTATTTTTATTTATCAAGTAATTTCAATGATCTGTGGCATGAGACACAAACAGGATTATTTTTGTGTTTCCTGCTTAGGATCATATCATTTAACAGTACATTTAGCTGCTTCGTCTACTGTAGACATTTTTGTTATAGTCCTCGTAAAGTAAATGCAACCCAAAAACAAAGAACAGAGGAATAAACTGGTGTCATTGTATTAAAAGCCCCAACCAAAACAGATACATACACTCACAAGTAAAAACAAAAGTTGAATTAAATAATAAAGACAAAAATTAAGATGAGGTCTAAAAAAGTGATCCTTAAGTTAACTGACATTGCTTTTATAGTAAATTGAACGCAATTAAATTTTATAGGGGACATTAAAAGGGAACAAGATCTTTATGTACACTCTATGACACTAAGAAACAGTAATTGTTTAAATTTTTTGAGACCAACTTCAGCTGAGCCAAAAGATCAACAGATAAAGTAGGCAGGGGAAAGAGAAAAGAATTAAGATGTGTTATGTACTTGTACAAAGTCTCCACAAAGAATCAAAGAGACGAACATATACTAATACAATTTTAAAAATAGATAATGTTAAAACCAATGTAATGAGAAATTAGAAAATGCTAATGAAGTTTGGAAAGGCTTGTGGTGTTACATTAGTTAGCATTTCCATTTCTGGGACAAAATACCCAACATCCACAACTTGTAAGAGAGGTTTAATTTCTCTCATGGTTTCAGGGGATTCAGTCCATGGTTTACTGGCTCTGAGGCAGAAACATCATGAAGAAATGCTGTGGTAGAGCAAAGCTGCTAGGGTCACAGCATCTGGGAAAAAAAGAGGGGAACAATGCTAGAGAGGAAGGGACCAGGGTCCATATGTAGTACATAAGGTCACACTTCCATGATCTACCCAAGAGCACTGAGAAATGTATTTTACTAATTTCCTAGGTGGCTTCCAAGCCAATCAGTTGAAAATCAAGGTTAACTGTTACAGGTATATTATAATCAATTCAGCTATCACTGCACAGAAACAAGATTTGAATGAGAATCTGGAGATCAAGCAGACATTTAAAGATGTCCAAAAATGAATTCATGAATATCAAATGGATATTGTACAAAACAAGTAAGAATCTATGATATGTTATGATTGAAAATTAGAAAGTGTAGCCCAACAATAGAAAATCTTTAAAGCAAAGAAGATTCTAGGAAGAATCTGTGAATCTGTATTAGTTTAGGTGTAGATTAAACTGAATTTTAACAAAAATGTTTCATAAGATTTAAAGTATTGAGTCATGTTCATTACTTCTGAAATGTCAAATCTTATTCTTGCTTTTGGTCTTATTCGAACAGCCTATCTACCTATATTTTTCATGTGTGGTAGACAATTCTGGATGAATATCAAATTGAAAAGTTAGTTTGTGAATTTTAGGTTCCTGGAAGTGCGTAAAACCAGCCTATGGTTGGTCAAACGACAGTAACGCATGGCTAGGGACAGGGTACAGGGAACTAGTAAAGTAAGCCTCAATCGTGGGGCGGCTGCTGGAATTAAGCATGCAGTACACTTAGCCTAGAGAGGTCACGTTTCCTCTCAGTCCTCCTTGATGAAATACAGCAATTATCAACTTGCAGGGCTGAATCTCCAAGCCCAGTTTGGTACCAGTTAAGCAAGTACAATATCATTTATGAGGCTTCTTGCCCCAGCCTGTAATATAAGGCCATAATAACTCGACTTATGATTGGCAGGAAATTTACATAAGAAAATACAACACTTTTTCAGAATAAGCAGTTAGTTGCTGATTGTGACAAAAATGTGGCTTTGTATTATAATAGGATTAAAACTCATCTCTATTCCTAATTACATGTAAGGCATCAAAATGCAAAAATCATCTGATCCCACAGATGTATCTCTATGCAGTGAAAACTTCTAATCAGAAAGTGAATAAATTTCATAAATAAATCAATGGAATTGAGATATTTAGCTTTGGTTCCTTTGAAGAACTTGCAGTTGCAGTTCTAATAGAAAGCTTTAAACTTTTAAAAAGTATTTTGGACAGTTATTGTTTAGTCACACAGATCCAGAAAATATCAGACTTTGTGATGCGTAAAACTAAATGTAACTTTAAGGTTTGGCAACCCCAAAATTTTTTTCAAAAGCATGACATAATCACTTGTAATAATGTCAGCACTGTATGGACAGTTGTGACTTGTGCCCTGACCACAATCTTTTTCCGTTGATTTTCTTACTGTGTTCATTGGGTTTTCTTCCTTACGGCAATTAATAACGTCTTGAAAGAGGCTGCATAAGTCTGATGCCAACTGCTGCCCTTATCATCAGACAGATGACCCTCACTTCTGTTCCTCCACAAATGAGGCAAGACGAGTTATTATTTCCCCTTGCAAGAGAGATTTAACCTTGTGTTATTATACGGGTGCTTTTATCAGGAGCGGCTCCAACTCTGTGTGGGCTGTGAAATGCTGATGATTCACTTCATCTTTGATAGTAAACACCTCTTGCAATTATATTTTAGACTTGCTTGCTATTTGCTTGGTATTGCTGACTATCAACTATCCTGGGAGGGCTTATTGACCTCACACCTGTGTGTTTTGCAAAGCACAGCAGCAGGTGAAAGACAAATCAAATAGCAATATAATTTGGATGGTGACACCTGGTCCCCAAATCTCCTGATTTACAGGCCAATAACTAATCAGTGATAAAAGGAGTGATTGAATAAGAAAAGTCAATGTTTAGAAGACTGAATGCCTTAGATTGCTTCCCAGTGGGTCTAGCCAAGCAGGTATTTGGTGAGCCAAAATTCAGGAATGCTTAGTTGAATACCACTAGTAGCTTTTTAGATAGGATTAGCATTAGACCCTTGTGACACAATCCAGGATACAGAACTGGCAATTATGAACGTTTGCATGGCTTCTCTTTCTCCTGCTGTGGCTCCTTGTTCCCAGGTTGCTAAGAGTGCACCAAACTGTGAGATGGCCATCCACCACACCAGGCACTCTTTTCATAGCTGTACATTTGTGGTGTACACTAGTACCTATTGTTTGAATTCCTGTTACACACCAACCACTTTAAGTAGGGTGTTTATTACAAAAAAATAAAAAAAACCTGAAGAAAATGATCTCAGCTACATCATCATAAAGTAGAAAAATAGGTAAGTGATACCAATTATATAGAGAGTTCCCAAGGGAATTAAACAAGTTATCTATACAAAAAAAATGAAGAACAGTATGGAGTGTGCAGTGTATTCTTGGTTTACATAAGCTACAACACAAAAATAGTTGTGATAAGATGATGGAGAAGGTGCTAGGCATGCAATGATAGTGGTTTGGATAACCTTTAAAAGTCTATGCCTTCCTCTGACTTTGAATACTCCAGGAATGCTTCTGAATGTCTCACAATAGAATAAAATCCTCATGTCTTCACTGATAAAGAAGATATAATCCTCAGAGTCTCAACTAGATGTAATACTGCATTGACTTTTATGGGAATAGGTAGAGGAAGCAAAATTTGCATAGCTTTCCTGGTTATCTTGGTATTCAATCTAGTCGTATGCTTAGGAACATTTTTATAAGAAGAAAATTAGAAGGGAAATATGTCCTGTTGGTTTATTAAATAAATACACATATTATTTCAAGAAATGTGTTCATTAGTGTAACAATTATTTATTAAGAATAAAATCATTGTATTCATGATATACTGGGAAGACAATGACAAGTTACTAAATATATGCATTCATGATATTTCTGACAAAGACAGGTGACACTGAGAAAAATAAAGTGATGCTGCTTGGCCTGGGAGGAAGCTGCTATGGATGTAAAGACAGAATCACAGAAAAGAAAGTAAATGAGCAGATATTTGAAGGAAGAATGCCATGAGTCACATACTATTGCTGAGAAAGGAGCATTCCTGGTAGAGACAATAGTAATGCAAATGCCCTGAGGTCTTTTAAGATGCAGAGATAGTTTAGGTTATTTCAGAAATATTAAAAAACCAGTATGAGTGAAGTTGAATGAACAAGGCTGGGAACAGTAAGAGATACTATATTGTCAGATAGCGACTGATTTATGTAAGATCTTTCATGAATTAATGAAAAATTACTGATGAATTGTGAATAAAGGAAGACAATCTTTGAGATGTTTTTGAATGAATGCTTTGTTGCTTGTTAATAGACTATCGGGAAGGTGAGGAAGGACATTGGTAGAAAATCTCCTTAGAAGTGTGCTGCAAAAAATCTAAGCAAAACCTGGAATGTGCTTGGACCTCAGTAATAGAAGTTTTGGAAATGGTTCCATTATTTTCTTTTTTTTTTGACACAAATCACTGAGATATTAGAAGTATAATTGACATATAAGTACTTTTACATATTTTCTGTATACACCTTGATAAATCTGAAGACAAATAAACATCAGTGAAACTATCATCATAAACTATTCCATAAACATATATACAAGTCTAAAAGCTTCTTCCAACATTCATCATTTATTGCTATTGTGATTATTGTGTTAAGAACACTTGGAATAATATTTACCCTCTAAGAAAAATGTTAAATGTAAAATTTAACAGTAAATAGTATGTTGTAAAATATGAATAGGATTTATTCAACTTGTAGAACTGGAAGAGGCTGGATTCTGAATGTATTTTCAAGTCAAAGCTAAATGGGTTTATAAACTGAAATATGATGGAATGGAGAAATAAGTGCCAAGGGCTTTGAGAGGAGATATGTAGGAGGATATACCTGGGGAGGAGGAAGGAAGAAAAATTTGGCAACCATGGAGGTACAAGTTTATGAGAAGGAATAGTTATCAAGAGAAAGTGAGTTTCCAGATATCAAATAAGAACAATATTGTAAAAGGAAAGTACCAGCTGTGCCAAATGATGCTGTTAAGTCAGGAAAGGGAAGATTAAGATGTGCATATTTGACTTAGCAATAAAAAGCCCTGTGCTAACCGGAAGTGGAGCAGTGTGCATTGAAAGCCTCATCAGGTTGGGGGGGGGGTGTCTAAGTGAAAATTATGATTTTTTTCCTTGAGTACCTTTTCATGGACATATTATTTCATGGACACATCGTTTGGTCACATTAAGGTCATTGCACTCAGAGTGAAGTCTATGTGCTAATTCTTTTCATAATCTATTTGAGTTCTGTCAGAAAATAAAAATTTTCCAGGAGTTGAATGATTAGCTAATGTAATTTCTCCTTTTTTTTTTTTTTTAATTTTTCTGGAGAATTAGGCCTAGCACTGAGACATGATAGGAATTAAACGGGTTGGACTGAATTGAATTGAATTGAATACAGCAGTGGATGGAATTTATCTGGGTGTTCGTTACCACCTCCAGTACTCAACAGCCTGTCCACCATTGTTCCAGTCATGCACGCAGAGTGGAAAACTGGAAATGTCCTGCTGAGTTTTATGTCAGTTGAGATAGTACTTAATCCGAAAGAGGCATCACAATCATCTCCCTTAGAAACCACATGTGTAACCCAACAAAACAAGCCTGAAACATGGTGTGTCTGTGAATTATTTTGTCTTACAACTGGCTTCTCCAAATTTCTGTTTTGAGAAAGAGAAACTTTAAACTTCGCACAGAGTAAATTAACTCCTCATTCTCTCCGTTTTACCTGTTTCCTCCTGAGTTTACGCATCTCCAGCTAATGACAACCTCAACCTTCCAAGTGCTAAAGCCAAAACATTTTTTTCCTCTCACACCACATTCATCAGAAAGTCTTATTTTCCTGAACTTTAAATTACACCCAAATCCAATTACTTCCAGACACTTTCACTATTAATATTCCATCCTGAGCCGACATCAACTGTCATTTAGATTTTGAAGTAGCTTCTATACTTGCTTCCCCCACACACTGTATAGTAGAGGAAGTAGCAAAAACAATCTTTCTAATTACGCGGTCTGAGTCCTGTAATTGTTCCTAAGTTGTTTCAGTGTTCCACAATGACGTACATTATTAGTCGTCCCCACCTACTTTATTTCTGTAGTCGTATCTTCTTCTACTTTCCTCCCTCTTGTCTGGCCAGCTGTTTTTGTTCTCCTTTGGGCTGTCGATGCACAATCCCCCTTCGCGTCTTTGCGCGAACCCTTTCTTCTCTCTGGTAAGCGATCTCCACTGAGGTCTTCCTAACTCAGTGTCTTTAAATCACACGTGGAAAACCAATTTAGGATGTAGAATTACCAAGGAAGCCGAGGCGCAGGAGCGTAAGGAAGTCAAAAATAATACAGCTGCGATGTGACTGAGTTTGGACTTGAATATAAAGAACCAAGTTCTAGAAACAAAAATTTTATAAACACTTAAATTAGATTCTTAAAAACTAGACTCCTTTTCTCCCACTATATATTAATATTATGCAACAGTATTTATTTTGAAATTAAAAAGAATAAGAAAATCTTATATGTACAAATATAAAGGTAGTTGTTAGTAAAATTACAAAATGAGTTCTATAGCATGTAATTGTTAAATTCATATTGGGCATATGTATTTAATATATCCTGTCCATCTTTTCATTTATTAATATATACACATCAAAGTTATCCTAAAACTGAGACATAGTATCAAACAAAGGAATTTTTAGGGTAACGTGTGTGTGTGTGTGTGTGTGTGTGTGTGTGTGTGTGTGTGGTGGTAGGAACTGAACCCAGAGCTTCATAAATGTTCAGCAGATATTCGATCTCTCAGCTACACCCTCAGTCTTCTTATTCTTGAATATTGTGGTGTCACTGGTCGTTACACTATAATTTAAATAAGTGAAAAATTGAACCAAACACTGTATCAACTGCCTCCCTCAAATACTAAGCATAATCCATGTAATTATCAACTGACTTTTGACCCTACTAAAGTTCATAACGTTCTTGCACAGCCTCAAAAAAAGATCTATTGTTTAGAGTGATAATTGGATTAGCAAATCTGTCCCCGAGGAATATGAAGATGCTACCAGAATCTTTACTACTTCTTCTACATCCTTAAATTTCAATTTCAAACCACTTTCTTCAATGGTATCCCAAAAGGCTTATGGAAAATAGTGATACTGTTCCCTTTTTTCAAATGCGATTTAATTCCCAGAATCCATCCCTCACTGCTACAAGCATGGCCCTCCGAACGAACTGCTATTGTGGCATCCCACTACAGTGCCCATAGTCATTGCCAACGGTGGGCTGCAACCAGGGCAGGGCTGCTTACATTTTTTACAAAACATAATTCTTCGATGAATCTTTCAGCGTATGCATTTCCTATTCAGAAGGATGTTCTAACAGGGTAAGTTAGGAAAATTTCAATTTTGACATCCTCAATGACAGGACTAACAGTTTTATAGAAATTATAAGGTATTATCTGTATAAGTTTTAGTTGAACTAATTTCTCATATACATGAGAACTGATTTGTAGCTGTCAGATAGTTTGTGAAATTCAAGTACATGCTTTTCAATCTTCACAAATAGTGAAACAAAGAAAACTTCAACGCTTTCATTTTCTTTGGTGAAATGAATCAATATTTTCTGAGTATGAATTTTTCTGTTGCAATTTAAATTTAATATATACACATTTGTATCATAACATCTCTAAATCAATTTAATGAGTATATATAGGCATTTTTCAATTATACTGCTTTTTCATAAACAGCTTTTCAAAAAATCTCTCCTAAGTAACAAAGTGAAGATAATAAACTAATTGAAGGGAAGCAAAAATGCTATTCATAGTACTTTCTAGTTTAAATAAACCTGTGAAAGTGGGAGATTGTGCTATATGCATGCTAAACAAACAATAGGAGAGAAAGAGAGATAAATATAGTCTTACTGGATGAAATGAATCATAAATATCATGTAAAATTTGAAATAACATAGATTTTAGTGTCATCTTATATATTGGTTTAGTATCCTAAAATTTTAAATTCAACTGATAAATTTGCATTTTCAACACCTAATTTTTTACTTTCCCATTTAATGTCATTAGATATTTCCCAAATTGGCCATCTAAAAAGATTTCAGTGCCAAGGTCATTAAAATATTTCTAAACAAGAACTAATTTCCCATGAAGCCTCCAAGGTGTTGGATTTCAAACCAATACATATATTGTGGGATTTAGAACTCTCCGATTTTCATTTATGCATATCCCTGTCACCACAAGATCACAGCTGGGAAATGAGCCTGAGTAATGAGATGAATGAGATGCCAAAGCAATAGTTCTTCTCAGAATGGAGGTGATTAGTCTCCTTGCAAGAGAAGCATGATAATCAGGTCTTGTAGTCCTGTTACTTGGACCTCTCTTTTAAATCTCAGATAAAAACGCACCATTTCTTTATACTCTTCGGTTGACCACCAGCATGAGTTAAGACAATGTCATGGAGTAATTAACAACTTTCTGAGGTAATATCCTGTGCTTTCTGAGTCTCAAAATGAACCCCCAAATCTTTAGTTTGTTTAATTCAGTATGCATACAGGATGGGGTGACTAGCCCATGTACCCAAATTTCTCACCTATAAAATGGAAATTATCACGGACCTCACTCTCCTTCTCATCAGCATCATTGCCATCATCATCAGCCCTGTCTAACACAGTTAGGTTTCTTGAGATGACTGACACAAAGTCTTTAGCACATTCCCTGGTAGATATTAACCATATTCAAGTATTTTAATTCATCCTAAATTTTGTTCCCCCCAATTTTTGTTTGTTTGTTTTTGTTGGTTTTTTTTTTCTTTTTTTTCAGATCTTGCCTCTTGTGGTTACAATTTAAACAAAATAGTAAGAATGATGGATCATCTCTGTAAGCTTGAAATTCTCCATGTATAGATTCAGGATATAACACTTATGCCTGAGTTTTTAACAGTATTAAATTTAAATAATATCTATATAGCACTTACAAGCAACTTATTATGTAGTACAAGCTATTGAATTGAGTCTAACCTCAGCAATCCAGGAATATTCTCACAAAGTAAATGGTGAAGGCTATGTAGAAAAAATTCTTAAAGCTTCTGAGGTTACTCGTAGAAGTCTATGGATATATGGTCTTACCCTCTTTCCCAAATCTCATTGTATTCTGCCCCAAAAGACCATTATAGACAAATACATGTTTCTATTTTATAATAATTATCTATGTAAGTAAATATTTGATTTTTTTTAAATCGAACGAAAAAGAATCTAATTCAACATTCGGTAATGTCCATTTATCTTAGTTCTTTAAACCACAGCTACCAGACTTCTTGGATTTGTCCCATGTTAGCACTGAACTTTGCATCAAGAGTGTTAGCCTCTCATCAGAGAGCTATAATGGGAAGGCAAGCATGTCGGCGTCATGGTGGTCATTTTTCCAACATTAGCATTACCAATTAAAGACGTGAGACTTGAGTAAGTTATGTGACATCTCACTTTTCTCATGTATAAAATGTAGATGAAAATGGCAACGTCGGAAAATTCTTCGAAAACTAAAAAGTGCCTCAAGTTTTTCAATGAAATTATAGTTGTTACGAGTCTCTATTAGATTTTGATGTCAAAATTTAACCTTTTCTGTATTTGATATTCAGTATTTGTCCATGGATACAATCCTTTAGGAAGAATATTTGAGACAATTCTTTTGTACATTGTTTACAAGGTGAATTTGCCATTTTATTTTAGTTTCACTGTTTTCTTTGTCTTGCATTCTCCCTCTGGAATGGGAGACTTCAGAAAGCAAATTAAAAGCAATGACTTTACAGAGGCTACAACTATAAACTCGACATTAGACACCTGAAGAAGTGTTACTTTAAAAAAATTTTTTTCATCCAAACTAGATAAAATTATCTATGTTGTTTCTGTAAATGTAAGATCCAGACTCTGGATCTTACATAGAATTTTCTATGTTCTAGAAACAAAGGTATTTTCTTTACTTCTCAGGAAGATCTGAACTTCCCCATACCAATATTTTCTGGAAGTTTTAGAGCTGTCACTCTATCATCAAGTCACAAGTATCTTGCCCTTTCTCCTATTTGGTAAAATCGTTTTTTCAATGAGTTAACATTCATTTTTAATAACTAATTTGTTAAGTTCCAATATTATATCAATTTAATTTTTGAAACATAGAAAATATTAAAACTCAGAGGTTTTTCCCTACATGTATTATGGATAAAACTGGAATTAAACTAAATGTAAAATTGTCTGGTTAATTATCCAATAAATACTAAACTTTCTTCATTATAGTGGGAATAAGTTGGATCCTTGAGACCCTTCATTACGACTTGGTTTCCCAAGTAGCAACCTAATAGATGGAAAACCTCGTCCTGTGTGATCTGAAAATCCCACTGGAGTGTGATTCGGAAACAACAGCTGTACCCGCGGGACATACTCAAAATGTTAATTCAAGAAAGTCTAATGTACTTTAATGGAGGTCTTTAAGGGAGACTTTAAGGTAGAATTACAGAATTTAAGAGAGTTGGTGAAACACAAAGATACCATCATATGCCGAGTACCATTATGTCCTTATTTCCTGTCCACCCAAAAGAGCCATGTGACATGGTCATGTGGAACCCAGCACGTGGGAAGCATGGTGGAGGTGGGAGTTTAACTGTGAAGGTGATAGAAACCAACCTCTTCCAAGCAAGCACAAGGAGAGAAAGAAATCTGTCTCTCTTTCTCATGGTGGCACATCAATTTCTACTGCTGTCTGCATTGGCCAAGCCAAAGCTGATGCCAAAGAAGTTGGAATTGGGGAGGAGGGTGTTCAAGCCCATGGAAGTCCACCTGGTGTAGCCTAGAGCACGGCGAGGAGGAAACTTGCAGAAATTATTTGAGGGGAACATGAAGGTTAGTAAGGCCATCAGCTCTAGAAATCATTTTGTGATTTTAAGTTATCTTTATCTTAGACTAAGTGCCTGCAGTTGTTTTCTTTGAGCACAATGCAACTTATATAATAAATAGAATAGAGAGAAAATTTATCTATAGTATAGTATGTGACTTAATTAATGTGGCTCATTTTTTTTACTAAAACTAATATCGAATAATGTTGGTTTCTAGTTAACAAAAACGAATTGCAAATGAAATTCGATTTTTTTCTAGTTGCATTAAAATTTCAAATATACCTCCTATATTGCCACAGCAAGACATTATTTAAGAATGGTGCGTTTTCCTCATGTAAATTTTTGGTATTAGTATATTAGTATTTACTAAGATCCTTATGTAATAATTATGTAAATCATGATCTTTATTGTTCAGGCCCATAAATACTTTTCGAAATTTACCAATGATGAATAATGTGAATGTCTAAACCCAGAACTTATTTTAGAACATATTAGGATGCAGGTATTAAGCACCTAAACATTTCTGTGGTCTTCTTGCCTAGTGGTACTGTAAGATCACTGAATTGACAAAAGATTTTTTGAGGTCCACAACAAAGCTAATTTCCCACCACTGTTTTTTATATAGGTTAATCATATCATTTTTGTCTCAAAAATTAAAGCTGAAAAATTAAATTCCTAATTTATTTAAAATACAGATAAACTTACATATTAATGCTATCACACATTTTATAAAAAAAGATATTTCACAACATAATATAAAAATAACAAATTGATGATAACAATGGCATATTTTACATTTTTTCAATTATATTTTAGACCTGTTAGAAAAATATATACATTTGCAAATATATATAGTATCTGGCTTGATAGTAGACAACTTGGATTTTATATGTATATCTTCATTCCATCTGTACTGTCTTGGTTAGTCTGTGTGTTTGTATAAAATCTGGCCTAAAGAGGACAATGCTATTGGAAAATATAGAAACTTGTAGGACCACAGAAAGTGTCCCAAAGACTCCCAAGAGATCTTAGGACTACACTTTGACTTTAGGCTTTTTCTTTCAATATAAATAATCAACAGAGAAAAAGTCAGTGGCAATAGATTGATACTCTTGTGTCCTACTCCCTGGGAACTGGTAGTTAAATTGCCAGACTTACATTTTTATTTATTAGTTCTCATTTATTAAGTGCCTAAGGTATTTCTGGAAGCGTTCTAGGCATTGTAAGTTATAGTATGTGACAAAAGCAACACAAAAAGATTTTTATTTTAAAATTAACATTTTAGTTGTGTCAGGTAGACTATAAACTAGTAAAACAAAAAATGGTAGTTAATATTAGCTGTGATGGAGGAAAAAAACTCAGCATAAGCAATGGAATTGAGATAGCCACGGGGAAGGATCAGGAGACCTCAGTAATAAGAACCTGCAGACAGGTAGGGTGTTGAATGATGACTGGATTTCTGAGGTAGAGGTGCTTCAGTAGAGGAAATGGGGAACTGGAATTCTCAGGCAGTGTCCAGGGTATGTTCGGTGACAGCAGAAGATGGAGACGAGAAAAGTAGGAACAGATAGGGTCAGATACATAAGAGGCTGCTTGAATAGGAATTGGCAAGTCTCTGTCAAAGGTTTGACTTTTTTTTTATACAAAATCATTGGTGTGGGTGGAGGAGCTTGTGGGTACTTGAAAAAATTCTCTTCTGTACTGTTTTATATTTCACTAAGAACTGCATAATTTATTGTAATTTATTGAAACAATTTGTTCAGTGCGTGGTGCTGTTACATACATTGTTTCACTTAATGTCACAATAAGAGGCTTCAATATGTAAATTTGGCAGAGATTGCCTCATTCTTCCTTCCTTGGTAGGAAATACAGCTCGGGAAATGTTTGCTATGTATCAAAAATTGAAAGCTAGTTATTGACAGATCTGGACCCCAAGAGCCAAATCTTATACCTCTTAATCTAGAGGTATTGTCACTATACCCTGCAACCATTTAGATTTTTCAGTATGGATGTAGTGTTTCTTTATTTTTCACTGCTTTAAATGCAAATTTTGATTTTATTTCTTTTTTCCAAGTTTTATTCAAGTATAGTTAACAAAAACTTGATTTTTTAAGACATGCAAGATGATGCTTACATCATATTGATATAACTACCAGAAGCGAGCTAATAATCCTAACCATGACTTCACATAGTTAGCTTTCCTGCATGTGTTGGTGGGAGTGTGTTAAAAATAACCATGACTTCACATAGTTAGCTTTCCTGCATGTGTTGGTGGGAGTGTGTTAAAAACTGAAGTGAAAAGAGGTAGCTTTCTAGATCGAAACAACACACGAGTGAAACTTTATGCCAATACAAATTGTAGACATAAAATGTATTATAGAACTGGATATATTTTCGGATGAATTATATAAACCTGATGATATCTAAAATAAACATATTTTTGAAGTTAATCTCCTAAATAAAAACAAAACTGGCATGGTTCTAGTACAAAAATCTGGCAAACTTCTACTAAAATTTATCAAAAATCAGAAGAAAAAGCAGTAGTATGTGTTGTAAATTAAGTTAAACTTGTTTTGTACGTTCCTCATAATAGCTGAAGACAAGTTGATCATTTTAAAACAATAGCCTTTTATATATAGGATAATGAAAGAGATAGATGTTATTTCTTCTGAGGTTCTTATTTATTTGATAAAAACACAAAAAACCTAATTCAGTGAAAGGTTAGTTGACCCTGTCAAAGAAAAATTGCACTGAACAAGTTTAAGCAGGTGACAAAAACTTTATTCAAGAATATCTCCTTAAAAGAGAGAAGCCGGAAGTCAGGCTGTGCTCAGTGTGGCTTGGACAAAGGGCTGGAGAGGCTGAAGGACCTAACAGACCTTACCCAAAGGACATTTAAACGGGCTCAGATCTTTCTCTTGGTGGTAGGTTTATAACAGAGCAGGTAGGGAAGGGAGAGTTTAAAGGCTCCTACCCTCATATAAAGTACAGGAGGAAGAGGCACTATCTTTCTTGATGATAACGTTTCAGAGAAATGCTCTTAGGTCTTGGAGAAAGACATCTCTGGAAAGTAACACTGTCAAGGAGCTCGCTCTTTTTTTTTTTTTTTTTTTTTAGCCAGTAACATGTATTTGTACAATGTACACATAATGATTACATTCATCCCATTCACTTTGTACCTGTACATGATGCATCTTGGTTTTCCCCCCTCTTCCCCACCCCTCTCTTCTGTCTCCTCCATCCCTCTTTACAGCAGGTTTATTCACATTTCTCCATGAATTCCCTTTCCCCTTTCTTTCCTTTTTTTCCTTTCCTGTTTTCTCCCTTTTTTTTTTTTTTTTTTTTGGTGCTGGGGATCGAACTCGGGTCCTTGTGCTTGCAAGGCAAGCACTTTAACCACCTTCTCTCTTTCCAGTTTTCCTCTCCTTTGTATATTATTTTCCTATTATATCTATTACACCTCTTTGTCCTATTTACACTTACGGTTTCTCATTTTAGAGAAACAATTCGATGTGTATTCATGAGTGATTTATTTCACTTAGTCATATGTTCTCAAGGAACATCCATTTACATACAAATGACTCTGGTTAATCCTTTTTTATGGCGATACAGTACTCCATTGTGTAGAAAAGCCACATCTTCCTTAGCCATTCATTGATTGTTGGGCATTTAGGTTGTTTCCAAAACTTAGCTATTGCAAATTGTGTTGCTATAAACATGGTTCTGTACACATCTCTATGATATGGTGATTCCAATTCTTCTGGGAAGATCCCCAGTAGGGGAATAGCTGGATCAAATGGAACTTTAAATTCTAATATTTTGAGGAATCTCCATACTGATTTCCATAGTGGCTGGATCCCACCAACAATGGAGGAGGGTTCCTTTTTCCTCACAGCCTTGCCAGCATTTATTGGACCACATGCTATTAAAAAGCTTTTGCACAGCAAAATAAATCACCAATAGAGCACGGCAAAAACCCACAGACTGGGAAAAAAATTTTTGCTAGCTATCCATCAGACAAAGGTCTAACATCTAGAATATACAAATAATTCAAAAAAATTAAACCTCTCAAATTTAAAGATCCAATCCAAAAATGGGCAACTGAAATGAATAAACATTTCTCAAATGAAGAAATAAAAATGGCAAACAAATATATGAAAAAGTGTTCAACATCACTAGTCATTCAAGAGATGCAAATCAAAACAAGGTTCAGATTCCATCTCACTCCAGAAAGAACCACACTTATGAAAAAATCAACCAATGTCAAGGAGCTTTTTAAAAAGATTGACCTTTCAGAGGGGCCAGGAAAAGGAATTCACAATAGGTTTTCAGAAAAAGGATGTCAGGAAACAACCAACAAGAAACCTCTCTAAAGTTTAGTCAGGCTGAGGAAACTGTTAGAGCCACCTTGCTTACTCTATACATGAATATGTAGAATATCAATATAAATTGTTTACATACTTGATAAAATAGGTAATATAACAGTAGAATAGTAAAACAATTTCCTTTCACAACAGAAGATAAGATATAGATGTCAGTTAGCACAGACTTTAGAAAATTTTTTTACACTGAAACTTTATAAGACTGAAAACTTTGCTAAAGAACTTTGAATGAGATTTACATAAAATATTTGACTGACTTACATCCATAGTTGAGAAAACTCAACTAATATGCATTGCATAAAACTTCAAACTAGAAGAACGTAGTAGAATCAAATTAAAAATCTCAATGATATTTTATCTTGGCTTTTGGTTTAATAATACAAGTACTCATTTGGTAGGATAAATAAGTAAAATTAACAATATTTTGCACAGAATGCTGGCAAAATCAAATATTTTCTAGTATTTTAAAAATATTGCTGTCCACATGGACAGATTACTGAAACACATCTGAAAGTTTTGAAGCTTATCAAGATTTACGTAGGCATTATTAATGTGAAGATGGTATTGAACGTTTGTCAGGAAGCAGATGTCTTATTATACTTGTAGCATCGAGGTTGTTTGTTACATGCAGTGTGGTTTCTTGGGTGTTTCAAAATAATAAAACAGAGATGTAGTTGATACACATCATATTGAAATCTGAGACTCCCAGCTGTCAATCACTACATAATTTGGGGCATTGTCTTCTTTGTAAGCCTCATTTTTAATGGACCTAATGGGTCTCAACTATTTAGATTATTATAAAGATTAAATGAAGAATGATTTATTTAGTACTTGGAGCAATGACTACCTTACGATATGATTTCCTCAATATAAGTGAATAGTGTATCACTTGTTATAACCGAATAGCAAAGTAGCTGTTTCAATATTCTTGGTCTCGGTCTTTTGTCATGAAACACTTGTAGATATTTCAGTCTTGCATTACATTACAGGATTTTAATCAACAAAGGAACCCCATATACAAGGGGGTTCTATGGGACTACAGTGGAGCTGAAAAATTCCTATTGCTTAGAGAATGCATAGATGAAGATGCGGCAAAAGAAAAAGAAATTGCAAGAGAAGAAAAAGAAGCAACCCATTGAAAGTCACAGTGAAAGGTCTACTAGAAGTCTGGCAGACTTCAACAGTCTCCTTAAAGTATTTGAGATCATAGAACCCAACCCCAAACCTTTTATTAAGAGAGGGGAATCTTCATGGTGC
The DNA here is from genome assembly GCA_004026905.1 of Hystrix cristata. NCBI lineage: Eukaryota > Metazoa > Chordata > Mammalia > Rodentia > Hystricidae > Hystrix > Hystrix cristata. The sequence continues at coordinate 47,404 of PVJO010011089.1, forward strand.
ATTTTCTGTTTACAGAGACAGGGAGACAGAGAGAAAGAGCCAAGCATACTACCAAGAACATGTTATTCAAAAGGCTGGCACCTCATCACAAGAAGCCACAGGCAAGACCTTTTTGGGGTTCAAGAAGAAGGTACTGTTACGGCAGGCGTGACCCCTCCACACATGCTGTCGTCTGGAGCTCTTCCGGCAGACAAGATAGAGCGCCGGAAGACAGGGAGACTGACGATCCGGAACCTGTGTAAGTCTAGGCTAACATAAGTGGCTTTGTGTCTTCTTCTTCTTTTTTTTTTTAATGTAGAAAGTTAAAAAATCTGAAGTAGAAAAAGTCTTACAGAATAAGGATATAAAGAAAAAGAATCTTTCTTGTACAACTATAAAATGTGTTTTTGTTTTAAGATAAATGTTATTACAGAAGAATTAAAATTGTAGAAGAATTTAACAAATTATAAAGTAAAAAATTTATTGGAAGCGGAGATTAATTTCTTATTCAAGAAAGAGAAATATACCCTTATAAATTCAGTGTAGCTTTATAAAGTCTGTAGTAGAGTATAATAACACTGTATGCCTTAAATTCACTCACTACTTTTTCACTATTTCACCCCATGCAAATTCCCATTCTGTAACTTCCATTCATAGTAAATGCAAATGTACTGGTGTACATTTTGAAAAATGTTTTATGCCATACTTATACTGCACTTTTTTGTTTAGATATGTTTTGTTATTGTTTGTATCTAGATATCCCCCAAAGCATCATGCAGTTATAAGCGGGGTCTTTTGGAGAAGGCTGGATCCGGACTGTGTGATGCTGGGATCAAGGGCATGTGATTACTAAATTAGTCCACTGATGGGTTTGGCACCGTCCTGGGTAGGGTTAAGGGTGCCCCACCCTGGGCGTGAGGGCTACCAGTCCTAAGAGTGGGTAGTCCGGATAAAATACAATGGACAGGAAAGCTTGTTGCTTGTCACTTGCTTCTCACTGTTCGGATGTTTTTGCTGCCTTCTGTCTGCCTCGAGCTGTTTCTCTTCTGTGATGCCTTCTGCCTTTGAACTAGTCGAATATGGACTGAAACCTCTGCAGATTGTGAATCAAAATGAACTCTGCTTCTTCTAACTCTGGGTATTGGGTATGTTGTCTCAGCAACCAGAAAAGTAGCTAAGACATGTTTAGGTAATTTTGTACTTAGGGTTGTATGAGCAATACATCAATGTGCTGTAGAAGATTTTTAGTCTTAGAGCAATTCCATATAGCCTAGTTATGTAGTAGATTATGCCATTTAGGTTTGTGCTTTCTCATATTCTATGAAATGCACGAGGCAAAATTGTTTAATGAAACACTGCTCGATATACACTCATTTGGAAGTGACACATAATGGAACTTCATTCCCATTTAGATTGTTTTACCAGTAAATCAAGCTTCCACATACTTGTACATTAAACAATTTTGATTATGTACTGAATGTGTACAGAGTACAAAGCAACTTTCTAGGCATTGGAGGGACAGCTGTGTCTTGTCCACGATCCTAGAACATGAGCAAATTAACAGAGACAGAAAAGATACACATAAAAATACAAAACATTAACTAGTAATAAAGACAGCCCCAAGAATTAAAGTGGTCCTGGAGTACGTGGGGTTTTTAAGAGAAGATAAAAAGGCCAACACTGCTGAAGCACCCCAGGCAAAGGTGAAATGGGTGGGATCCACAGTTCTAGAGGTAGATGTTGATTCCTGGGTTGGAATGGGGAAAAAAAAGAAGCAGCAAGATATATCATGTACAGGTACAAATCCCCTATGATGCATGTTATCACTATGTACATCTAAAATGTACCATTAAAATAAAATAAATAAAAAATAAATACAAGCCATGACAAGCAGTTTACATTAATGCTAAATGTTTTCGGAAACTACTGGAATGTTTTCCATGAAGGAAATGTGGTCTAACTTATGTTTTTAAAGATTATTGTGTGCAGAATGAATTATTAGGGTTGCAGTAATAACAGAAAAGTCTTGAAAAAAGGATGGTGTTTTTAGACTAATGTAAGGAGGAATGTAAAAAAATATCATGAGTGAAGAGTCGAAGGCTGGCCTGATTTCCTTTAGGAAGGCTTATTTTATTTTAATTTTTTTTATTAGTACGTTTGTAGTACATAATGATTATGTTCATCATGGGGGGTTGGTACATGCACATGACACATCTTAATTGTTTTTACTTACACCTCCTCCCCCTCCTCCCCTTTCCACTTCTTGACCCCCTTCCCTGGCTGTGGTTACTTTTATTCTTTGAGGTATTTCTCTTTCTGGATACCTCCATAGCATTGAGAGGTACTGAGCTTCAACGACTGATGAAGACATTCTTAATCTGTAGACAATTTGGATAGGACTAAAATGAGTACAATAAACGCACAGATTTTAAGGTTGGACAACATCATAAAAGTTAAAAAGGAAGTGGATTTTGTAGTAAAGTGGAAAGACCACGATTCTTTAATGGGAATAGCAAGGTTATATATTTTAAGAGGAAACTGAGATATTTGTGGGTGAGAGATTTGTGATATAATTGTCATCTTGATTATACGAATAGACTAAAAAATAAGGTTGTATGAGTAGACTAAAAATAAGTAAAATTAAAGGGAATGGGAAAATATACATCAAAATGAGAAATGATTTAACTCATTGCAAAGATCAATAAATATATATTTAGCATGTACCACTTGTAAATCACCACGTTGAAGAGTATGTGATAGTTACTTGTTTATTTTACTTGGATGCACCGAACTGAATTCATGTACATAAAATTGAAGGATACGGAATAACTAATGGATGGCCACTGTATCAAAAATAGGAAGAGAGATATATATGAATTTCAGAAAAGTTTATTGAATGAGAAGAGTAAAATGATTTTGGTATGAAAGGAGTGAGCAGGTGTGTAAGAGAATATTCATGGATGTGTTTTGATCCTTGCTGAGAATGGTATAAGAAAATAGCAAAGAAATATCAACAAAACCTTAAGAACTAGAAGAGTTAGTATATTGATTTAATTTTTTCTTCTTTTAATAAAAAGAAAAAAATGTGTTGAATCACCAGGAGACAAATAACACTGTGTTCTAAATTAAAATTCTCAAAAGTTGGTTAAATCTAGTTCTAGAGGCACAAGCTTATATTGCTGCACAGCATAAATGAATTACTCTCAGGCCCCAGCAATTGAGTATGCAATAATTATAGCATAATGAGATAATGAAGAGACTCGTCAGGCTTTTTCAGTCAGAGAGGCTTGAGGATACAAATATTTGAAAACAGAGAATACCAATTAGTTTTCCTGCTGCCCTATTAGTAGGATGGAGAGTTACATTTGTCAATTCTGCAGTGAAATGAAAGCAGGAGGGAAACAAACAGCAGAGCACACCACAGTGCTCCTGTTGGACAAGTCATGGCTATTATGTGCTGGAAACAACAGAGTAATTAAAAACCAAATTTCCTCGGCAGCAAAAGCTGCTTGTGAACTGCTGCGGCACAAGAGATACACAGGGTAAGGTTACAGGCTGCTTACTAAATTCTCTCTGCTTGGAATTAGATCCCAAATGTGATATTCATCAGTACTTACAGAAAAAAATTTAGCATCATTTTGGGTTAATTACCATTATATGTATGTTCTAGCTATTTGATCTCTATCAGGCCTGGAAGGGTGGATTAAGCTGTACTTAAAATTATGCTGCTTTGTAGGTGTCCAGTGAAAATGAACATTATCAGTAGCTGTGCTCTGAAGTTAATTTGTTCTGTAAAATTACCCATATTTCTCTGGAGTATTCATTAGTTGAATAAAGCAGAGAAAGAGTCTAGATGCTGACAAATTAGCATTATTGCTATATGATTATTTTTGGTAAAATTCTAATTGAAATTACCTCCCAGAGCAGGAGAAAACAAAGTGGATTATGCCAAACCTCAGCTCACACATGTATCTTACAACAAACTAATATGAAATGGCTGGGAATTGCAAGCCAGTCAAAATATAAGGAAGCTACTTGCTGCAGTAATTTATTAGAGAATTTTTGCATGGTCTTTTGATGTTCAATATATAAGACTAATAAATGATATTAAGACACATTAACCTTGAAATTCTGCTGTAATACTCAGTAGACTGCAACAATTCACGTACTTTCATGCATCTCATCTTTTGAAACTAAAAATAATAAATAGGTTCAATGAAAAACAACGTACATTATCTCCGAGTGCAGTGGTGTTTACATCATCTCTTAATCTCTTTACACATACCTCTTGCAAACAGATATTTTATAAAATTCATAATTTCCTAGTTTTAAAAAATGTTGTTGTTTATGTTTACATAGTTGTATTAGAAAGCCTGAGACTGCGGCAATATGGATAAATTGTCATATAAACGATTTCATGTTCACTTCAGACTCTTTATCATTCAAAATTATAATTTGTGCTTTGCTGTGAATTTTTCCTGTTGGTATTTCATACATTTTATTTGCTGTCCTCTATATGAATAAGTTTGCATTTCTTCCTCAGAGTGGACTGTCATATAGGACCTTTCCTTCAATATTGTTTGTAAGTTAAATTTATGTTTTGTGGAAAAATTACTGACGAAGTTAGGGTTATTCCTAGAATAGAAGAAGAAATAGAATCACTACCTCAGCAAGTCCCTCTGTGGATTTTAATAGAAATTTATTGACTACTCTAGGAGTCAATGTTAGGGTAGAAAGCCTTTAATTTTTCTATCATATGTAAAATTTAGAACGATAGACATACCATACAGCAAACATGATATGAATTGCTCTTTGCCCAACATTGTGCTACTATTGTTTTTCCGGTTCACAACAGTCTAATTTTAAAATTTTCCCTGTGGAGTCATTAGATATAATTTAGATAAAAATCACAATGATAATGAATTATCCCATAATTAATAAATTACAATGATAATAAATTATCCCATAATCTAGATAAAAATTGCAATGATAATTCCATCTTTGGAAATTTTATTTTTTTCTTTTAATAAATACGTCTATGATTAATACAATTGAGCATACATCTTTTTTTCCCAGTCAAATTCAATTTCTTAACAGAGATTCTCACAAGTGAAGTGATATTTTAAAACCGTTAATACTTTAGGAGCATTTGTAGCTTTTCATTTAAACTGAAGTTAAATAGAGAACTCTTTTCATTAAAGCCTCAGAATGATATTAAGAGTGATTCTGGTTGCTTAATGAAATAAAAGCCTCCTAATTGTTTTAAATGTTCCGAGTGATAGGATTTTCATGATTACTCTTCATTAATGCTGGTTTCCTCTCATGGCTACTAAAGTTATTATGTCACGGAATCGCTCGGGCTCTGTACACACTGGTAATTACATTTTCTCAAGAAGCTTTATTTATTTAGAATTCCTGGGGCCCATTTAGTTCCAAGAAAGAAAATATATGACTAGACCACTGGATGATAAATAAATCACTTAACTCTTTGCCTACCATTTTTGGAACCTTGCTTGTTGACTCCTTAATTTAAACAGACACACCCAAATCTTGCTTGCTTATATTTATGACCTCTTTCCACCACACCAAATCTTTTTTTGTTGTTGTAGTTTGTGTGTGTGTGTGTGTGTTTTTTGTTTTGTTTTGTTTTTTTTCTGCTGGGGATCGAACTTGGGGCTTTAGGCTCTCAAGGCAAGCACTCTAATCACTGAGCTAAATCCCCATTTTAAACTTTATGTGATTAAATTAATGTTCAGGAAGAAGTAGACTGAATTCATAGGAAATAATAGATGAAAGAACTCATGAAAGAATAAAAAGCTGAAAAAGTAAAGCTGGGTAAACAATTTAGAAGTCTGTTGAGCTCTTCATCCAGGTACTTTTAATAAAACTAGGTTCTAGCAATTCCTGGTTTTTGATGCCCTGTGTCTAAATTTCTCACAGCCAAAAATGAGGACCCAGTTTACCCAGATGAGTGGGGGATATAGCTCAGTGATCTAGTACTTACCTATTATGTGCAAAGCACTGGGTCAAATCTTCAGAGCCAAGAGAAGAGAGAGAGAGAGAGAGAGAGAGAGAGAGAGAGAGAGAGAGAGAGAGAGATTCAAAGTACATGTAGTCACTGAGGATACAATTCAGTATGTTTGGTTGGGTAGAATTACAATGAGCAGGCCACAGCTAATTGGCCTAATTATTATTGGTTCTAAGAGTTTTGATAATTTACCGATTAATGCATTCAATGAGGAAGCAGATTGAGAAACTCATGTTACAGAATTTGTTAGATTTGCCTTTGGAAAGTGCCAGACATATTACGTACTGGCTAAAATTGGGCAGTATATAACAATAATTTTTTTTCAGCTTCAGCCTTAGGAAGCTTAATATCAAATAAAAGACCAATCTTTATTTTTAATACAGTTTTTATCAATGGACTCTAGTCTTACTTTTTCAATTATTTCTTTTCACCGTACATATCACTTAAAATTGCTATGAATATCATGTATTTATTCAGAAATGTAAATAACAAATTAATCTTTTTAAATTTCATAAATTGAGAATGATGTTAAATTCTAGGCTTGTCATTTAGAATATAGTTTTGTTTTTAATTTAAAAGGCATCCATATTCAAAAATATGAAAACATCCCTAAGACATTTTAAATCTATACTCTCATTTCTACAACTTTTTGTTACTGATCAAATTATTAAATTAATAATGTAATTTGGAGCAAACACATTTAGAATTTACATGCTTATTTATTCTGTTATTATTCAGTGTTCTAAATACAGTTAATCCAATGCACTTGGTGTTTTTGCTTGCATTGGTTCAAATTGGTAGTCTATAAATCATGATTATGTTGGCAATAAATATTGTTCGATGTTGTAATTATTTTGATATTTAAAATTAAAAGTCATATTAAGTTTGGGTGGTTTTAGAAACAGAAAGATAGTGTACGTGAAATTAACTGAAGAATAATAGATATAAGTGTAGGAATACTTATATGATAGGAATTCATGTGCCACCCTGTCAAATAAAGGACTTAAAAGAAAACCTCAAAAACATATAGATAGCTTTAAAAAGATGCTGCTGTCTTACAACAAGGCAGAAATTTCTTAGGTAACACATTTTTTTTTTAAACACTAGAATATTTCTTCAACCAAATTTGGGTGTAGATATTGAAATAAAGAACATACAGTATTATTTTGAAATAAGACATAAAATGCAAAGATAACCGAAAAGACTATATACTCTTGAGGTTAGATTACATGGAAAAAGAGAAAAAAATTGGATAGGACAAATTAAAACCATACAGTATGAGTTAGTTTTACATTTTGGAGACCAAGGAGAAAGATCACTATTAGCAAGCTTTCCTATCTTTGGAACAAAATACCTGATTCCCTATGATTTAAAAGAAGAGAGGTTTAATTTAGCTCATGGTTCAGGGGATTTACTCCATGATCAGCTGCTTTCAAGGCAGAAACATTGTGCCGTATCAGTGCATTGCAGCAAATATTCTTATTGCATGGTGACCAGCTAGTAGAGCAAGGAATAAGTGCCCTAGAGGAAAGAGGCCAGGGACCACATACGGTACCCAAGAACGTGTCTCCATGACCCACCCAGACACAGTCAGAAGTGTGCTTTACTGATCTGCTAGGTGTTTCTTATTCCAATCAAGCTGACAAATCAGGATCGAGTCACAGTCCACCCGTTGCCAACTCGACACCTGAATGTGTGTCCTTAAACCACACTTAATCTCTAAACAAACACATAATAAATTAATAATTCCAGTTAACCTGATACAACAAATATCTTGTGTACAGCTGAAAGCACAATAATCCCTTCCCCCAAGTCTCAATCGTTCTGACATTTTTCAAAAGTCTTAGTCAAAGTCTCCTCTGAGGGCATAGTAGCATGGGGTAAACATTTCCATCCCGAACTGGAAGCAATAGAAAATAACATGACCAAAGCAAGGCCAATATTTGACAGGGCAAACTTTGAGGCGCATAGCTCCCCCCAGCACCTAGAGCACACAGGCGTTATGTGAATTCTAGGGGCTTGGGCAGCACGGGTCTTGTATCCTTGCTCGTTGTAGCCCACATGACCTCTCTCTGGTTGGCTCTGCTTTTGTCCTGAACTTTTTCTTGCCAGAGATTCCATTTTCTGGACTCTCTGACTTCCCGGGCTCTCCACTGTACCTCTGGCTTCATGAACTGCACTCTTAGGCACTTGGTTTTCAAGAAAGGAACTGATTGTTTAGAATTCTTCATAGTGAAGAGGAAACCTATTCCTAAAAGGAAAATATATTAAAACATTTTTGGATTCTGTGGTAGGCTGATTATGGTCAATTTGAGCAGGAACGCCCAGCTGAACTAAGTTAATGTGGTTCTGGGCATAGAAGATCCACTTGGGGATTACTGCAGACACAGCATAAAAGAGAATGGGGAGCTGAAGATTTCCTCAGCTGGGTTGAGGCTGGTTCCCTGAGGAGAACTTGGGTGTTTTTGTTGCAGGAGGAGCTTTTGTCCTCACTGTCCTCAGAGATGGCTGTTGTTCTCTTGGGGGAGCTCTGGTCTTCATCTCCACTGTGAACATTGTATCCTGGCTCCAGTAGAGATCTCTTCAGTCTTCTAGTGCCGGCATGGACTTACATGGGACATTGCTATGGGCTCCTGGCACTTGAGTTGATCTTCCGGGTCTTCAGGGTGCAGACAGACATTTTGCACTCCTGCATTTGGCTCGCGGGTGAATATTGTAACTTGTAGATGTCCTGTATCAAATCTTCTTCTCTTGCAAACCACTGACTCTTGAAAAGTAACTAATACAGATTCTGTTGGCTTTTAATGCACTTATATGCTGTCTCTGGTAGAAATAACCTTGGGTTACACTGGTAAAATAAAGAATGTTTGGACAGAGAACATTTCTGTAAGGGGGCAGAATGGACCCTGAAGTTAGAGAAGAAATAGCATCTAGAGTCATCATCTGTATCAAGATTTGTAGGGTACCAGATGAGAAATATTTCACATACTTAGATGACTTGGCTACTGGTTAGATCTGGATAATGCATGTATATAAAATATTTCTTAATATTAAAGTTTTTTTTTAAGTTTAAAGTTCATTTTAATTGACAAAATTGTATATACTCATGAGGTAAAGCACGGTGCCTTCTTGCACCTATGCCCTTTCCAATACAGCTGGAAGAAGGACTTGTAGCTGGATTATGAAATCTATCCCTTCTTTACTATTTATTAGTGGGGCCACAATATTTATAGGCTTGTGTGTCACTTTTGTCAGAAACAGACATTTGAGAGTACGTGCCATACAGATAATGTTAAAATTTGTTTGGATTTGTGGAGACACTCTACTGAGGCACGTGGAGATAAAAGAAGTCAAGGAAACAAGCCTGAGTCATTCCAAAATCTAGATAAAGGGAAGTGATTCCATTAAAGGAGGTGGAAATTCACTCCTGTGTGTTTTCAAGTTACTTAATGCCACTGACACAAGGTCTTCATCCATAAAATAGGACTACTTCAAACAGATATTAGAAGAGTTAAATTATTTAAAGCTTTTGAAAAAGATGACTATAGTATAGTAAGAACTCAGTAAATGTAACTTCACTTGAAGAGATGCAGAACTTTGACTTCTTTTTATATATTTTTGTAGCTCTTGATTCTGAAAAACATTTAAGCCACACATTTCATATTAATATTTGAAGAAAGTATATAAATAAGCCTTGTTTTGAGCCATGAATGTGATTGACTGGCTTTCCATTACAATATTGTGAAAGTACATATGTAGAATAGTATTTTGCAAAGGCCACTTCAACCTATGTATTTTGTATCAAATTCATAAATATATTCAGTGTTGTTTTATTATATTTCTCAGTTAATCTTAGACCATTACTGCACTCTCCTAATGTCATGCACACGTAAATACACTACTAGCTTCCAATATAATGTTACAAGTTTGTAGGAGATTTACTATGTAACTAAATCTATAATTTTTCCACAACACAAAAGCAGCTAGGAGAGCTTAATAGTAGACCTAATTTTCAGTGATTGAAGTACTTACAAATTTTTTTAATTTCAAACTTCCTGTGTATAAAACACATCTTTGAGTATAAACATAACCATGGATGGTAATTGATCAATTATTGATCCCCTTGGGTAAAGTAAATTAATAAATCACAGAAAAAAGCAACAGATCAATTAGCAAATTATAGATTTCCATTCTTTTTTCATTCTACCATAATATATCTGGGACATATTAGTAGTATAAAGTAACAATTATTTTTACACTTATTTAAAAGCTTCAGATAAAATATAAATTTTCTTTAAGGATTCTAGTAGTTCTACATTTAGAAACTTAATTTTATAGTAGAACATACTGACATAAATGTGAAGGGTAGCGTTGATTTTGGTGAAATAAAAATTTATTATTGTTTTTCAAATTAGTTAAAACTAGTTGCAGAGCTTTTCAAATGAATTCATGTGAAACCACTTTGCTATTTATAGATATTTTTCATAAAAATTAAAAATTAAATTGAGCAGGCAGAAATAGTGGCCTCTGCCTGGTCACTGAGATTTTACTCACAACAAGAGCAAGCGCATTTTCATCCTAAACTTGTTTTTCCCTGTGAACCTTGTCATAATGTTCTGTGAATTGCATATCATTTAAAAAGAAGTGATTGTTATGGTTTAGAACTAGAATGTCCTCCCCAAAATTTCTGGGTTCAGAGGTGGGGCTTTGGGAAGGGATTGACCGTAGGGGTGCTGTATCCACCTGTGGATTTATCCACTACTGAATTCTGTGGCTGAAGGTGCTACAGAAGGTGGACCGTGCTGGCTGCAACCTGGACCATTATATCTCCCTGGCTCCTCCCTCCACTCCCTGCTTCCTGGCTACCATGATGTGAGCAGCTCTCCTGCTCTATGCCCCTTTGCTATGCTCTTACTGCATTCGAGTCCACCAACTATGGACTGATATGTCTAAAAACCATTGCCCTTTAAATTGTGGGTGTTGAGTATTTTGTCCCAGCAGTGAGAAAATGACTATACACTGTTTTTATTTAGACAGTGAAACAAGTATGTGTTTATGTCTATGTGTTTGCATGTTTAATATTTATTCAGAGAGAAAAAAATGAATGAGATCAAATGGAAAACTTAACACCACAGTCAGTGATTAATGACATTTTTAGTTATATCACACATATAACTAAATGTGTTTCTAACAGTATTATTCAGTTACTATTATTTGGCATTGATTTCTGTTAGACACAAAGACATGTAAAGAAGAGTCTTGATATTTAAGAATATTTTATTTAGCGGGGAATAAGACAGATGTAAATGCCTGTAAGGTAACTAAAACTATGCCAGATTATCGAAAACTAGATGTTCTAACAATTATATGACCACAGATAAAACTACAATAATAATGGCCAGTAAAGGCTTCGGTGAGAAAAACAGTGAAATCAAAGGCCTGTGTGAGTTGGGAGAAAGGCAAATTCACCTTTATAGTAGAACAGTAAAGAAAAGGAAGATTACTCTTAGGTTTGTTAAACATCAAATAGCTCAATTATAGATATTAGCTATTGATGAGAAGTTCAAAGAGAAAATAGAAATTCCGGATAGAGATTAGCTTGAAAAATTATGAGTGAATAGTACATGGTCATGAAGGCTAAAAATCTGGTAAGTGTTAAATTGTCTAATTAGGACAGTCACATGTAGTGACTTTGAATATATTCATCTTTCTTAATCCATGAAAGATGAATAAAGTGCTAAATAGGCATACCCATATTTCAAATGCTTTGCCTAAATTGAATTCAGAATTTCATTCATTTCTCCAGTTTCTTTTGTGATCAATCCTATTTTCTCTCTATTTAGCCCCTTCATGTTGGTAGAGCCACTGAATCATCTGTCAAGTTTTTTATTAAATCTTGCCCCTAGAAGGATATATTCCATCACTTCTTTTTCCCAAAGCACCATAGTTCTCTGTCCTTCAAGCCTGTGAAGATTTCATGCCTGGTCCAACCCCGAAGCTAGGGTTTTTAGCAAAGGTCAAGTTCTAAAAGTGCTGTTGGAAGTAAAAGTCAAACTTGTAGTATAGACGATATTGATTGACATATTACTTGTTTTACATTATTTGTCATGTATATTAAGTAGAAGTCATAATTCGAATGCATATAACATCATGCTAAGCAATCATGAAAACGTCCTGGAAAATCTTATATCTGCATAATAGCATACATATTTTAAATTGTTTCTCATGTCCAGATAAAGGATAGAATTTATAAAACTAGTCTTAGCCAACGAGCGAATATGTTGGACAATGAAGTAAGATGCAATCGTGACATTGTATAGGATTGGCCTTTACCATTGTGGAAGTACTTTTTAAAAATAAAATCTGATGACAAAATTTAAACTTCTTAATCAATTGTCATGTTCTTATTGTTGGTATATAGTAGCAATACATAGCACCTACGTTTATTTTAGAGACTTGGTACAAATATATATTACATCTTGATCATTTATACTTTCCCTTCCCCACAGCATCTGCTCTTCTTTACCTAGAGCCTGTCCCATCTATTTAAGTCCTACCTCTTTGTTTCCTAGTATCTTTTATTTTCCTCTTTAAATTATTTATGTGTTGTGTTCCTCATATTAGAGAAACATATGATATTTATTCTTCTGTATCTGATTTAGTTTATTAGTATGTGCTCTCAGGCTCCATTCGTTTTCCTATAAATGATTCAAAAGTATCCTTCTTTAAGGCTGAGCAGTACTCCGTTATGTAGATATACTGCATGTTCTTTATACATTCATCTTTGGATCGGCATATGGACCACATCCATATTTAGGCTATTGTGAATTACGCTGCTATAAACATGGAAATGAATGTAGCACTGTAATGTGATGGTTTTAGCTCCTTGGGAAGGTGTCCAAAAGGGGAATAGCTATAGGTCAAAAGAAATCTCTATTTTTACATTTTTAGGAAACTCCATAATGTTTATATTAGTTTACATTCTCACTAACAATGCAGAATTCCTTTATTTTTTCCCAAAGTCATGCCAGAATTTGTTGCTTTTTGAGTACTTTATGATGATTAGTCTTGCTGGGGTAAGATGGAATCTCAGTGTTGATTTGATTTATATTATTTCAATGACCCAAGATGTAAATATATTTCATACATTTACTGGCCATTTTTACTTTTCCTTTTGAGAATTGTCTATCTCATTTGTCCATATTTGATTGGGTGTTTTATTTTGGGGAGTCTAATTTTTTGAGTACTTTATATATCCCACAAATTAATCTTCAAGCAGCAGCTGGCATAATTTCTTTTTTCTCATTCTAGAGCTTGTCTCCTTACTCTTTTGGTTGTTTCCATTCTTTTTTTTTTTTTTTTTTTTTTTTTTTTTTTTTTTTTTTTTTTTTTTTTTTTTTGTGGTGCCGGGGATCGAACTCAGGCCCTTGTGCTTGCAAGGCAAGCACTCTAATCACTGAGCTAAATCCCCAGCCCCTCTGGTTGTTTCTTTTCTGTGCAAAAGTTTTTCACTTTTTATAATCCCATCTATTGGTTTTTATTATTATCTCCTGTGAGATCAATAAAACAGAATATAAAATTCTACAGGTGGTATGGCCACAGCAGTGGAAACATTTTAAAAGTTTAGAAGAAAAATTAACAGTACATAGTAATATCTATATGTAGGCATTATTAAAATGAGTGATTTCCTTTCTTTTTTGTTTTATACTTTTATGCTGAATATTCATTTTTCTTTGTGTAAAAATACGCAGTGAATTGTATTCAACCATAAAACCTCTTTGGAAAATGCAGATAAAAATAT
>PVJO010011090.1:0-61288 GCA_004026905.1 Hystrix cristata
TGGCATAGAACAAACCTAAGAGGCTCACATGCCACACAAAAATAAGATGTGAGATAAATTTGGCATGTATACTATAATTTATTCTTTTAAATATTTTAGTCTTCAAATGTTTAACTTATATAGAAACAAAAATTATGAATATTAATGGGGTATCTTATAATGTTTTGATGCACGTAGAGACTGTACAATGTTTAATCATTTAAACATATTTATCTCCTCAAATATTTATTTTTTATGGCAAAAAAATTTCAAAATCATTTATTCCAGCATTTTTAAATATAGAATACATTATTACCTACAGTCACCCTACTGTGTACCCCAGAGCTTCTTGCTCGTATCTAACTATAATTCAGGACCCCGTGATCAACATTTCCCCATCTCTCCCTCACCTCTACTCTCCCCAACCTCTGACAACCACCATTTTACTCTCAACTTCCGTGAGATCAACTTTTTGTATTCCATATATGAGTGAGATCACACAGACTTGTCTTTCAGCCTCACAACTAATTTAACTGCCATAATCACTTTAAAATATTTGCAAGGCATTTGTTCTTGAGTAGTACATTATATAACTAAATAATCATAATAATTAGACAATGCAAACTTTCTGGTAAAATAATATATACTTTCATTTACTCTGATATTTAACAATAAATAGAAGAATCTTTATTTGCAAGCAGTATGATTTTTTTTCCTGTTTGCCTTTACTCCAATAAAGTTGCTTGCCTGGATACTAATTCAAAGTTATAATTATGGATTGGATCATTGATATTAATTATACTTAGTTTGAATTTTGTATGTTGCCGTACCAACCATTTAAAATGTGAAGACATCAAGCCTAATCATTTGTTGAAATATCTCTCTGGCTTGACTGTATTGATACAGTTTCAGGAGTCGCATAAAAAATGTGAACACTTGGAGTATTTCGCTTTCGAATGCTCCCTACTTGTCAAGTAGCTGTCTATCATCTCGTTTTCCCCCTTTTGCACCACTTTTCAATAAATTATCCTCTAAATAAATTGTCTTCTCTTAATTTAAACTCGGTTTCTTTTTTTAAAAAAAAAGGTAACATTTATTTTGCAGTATCAATTTAACTAGCATATAGGCAGCATTCTTAAAATATCTAAGTCATCATACTGTGCATCAATATAAAAAGTTAAAGATTATCATTAATTGATAATTTATAATTCACTGTTTTCTTAAACATTTAAGATGTCCATAATGTGCTCAACTTGTAAAAACAAGAATATCAGTATACTTCCTACCCTGCTGATGAAAAACTAGGCTGTATCTACATACAAAAAACAATTTTTAAAATAGTAACATCAAAACACCCCACTTACTCATCAAATCTGGCCAACAACCAACTGTTTCATTGAATTCAAACGTTTACAAAAATCAGATTTAGAAGCTAGACTTTCCCGGACCTTATAAGTATCGCTAATTTTAGTAGATGCTGGGCAACAATAACAGATCACTGGATATAAAAATCTGAATACTTTCATTTTTACCTTGCTGTTTCCTAACTTAAAAACTTGTCTTCAGCTCTTGATTTAGTGGACCATAGATGTCTCCCCATCTGTGATTTTCATATAAGTAAAAAAAGCTAATTGTTTTAAATGTTACTTTCATTCATGCGATAATATTTTCATGAACAGTTATTTTTGTCAGATTGAAGTTGTTTATAGAATCACAAATAATTTGTACAATTATTTTAACTACTTATTTTAACTATAATTTTTAAAAGTCTAAATACAAAAGGCTAGTTTAGCCGGGTGTGGTGGCACATGTCTGTAAGCCCAGCACTTGGGAGCCTGAAGCAAGAGGATCGCCACGAATTCAAAACCAGCCTGGGCTACATGATGAGTTCAAGGTCAGTCTGAATTACATTTAGAGACCCTGACTCAACATAAATCTATTTTTTCATAAGGTATTATTGACTGAGTCACATAACTGGGATTATTATTATTTTTTTCTTTCAAGAAGGGGTCCCAATAAATTGCCCAGGCTGGCCTTCATGTGCAGTCCTCCCAGCTCAGCATTCAAAGTGGCTGTGATTGCAAGCAACAGAGCATTGCTCCCAGCTACTTGGGATTCTTCTGTACCAATTCACTGGATAAATATTGTTCAATTGTCTAGTATAGTCCTTGATTGTAGTGCGTATTCATTATATGATACACAGTATGTAGCAGTGCTAAAAGTAATAGTGGTAGTAGTAATACAGACACTATTCAGCTTCAGTCAGAGGAATGAACATGTCTTTTCCCACGGAAGCTGAAAGAAATGTGAATAAGGAAAGCTAATCTAAGCATGAAGCAGGGATGGTGGTTTATATGATACTGATTCCGCAAGAACGTCAAGTTTGTTGTTCATTTACTGACTTATCATCCGCAGGTGGGAGCAGTGGCTCATCTCCAGTGACCTCTAGTGGAGGCGCACCCTCTCCTTTGAGCTCCTTACTTTCTCCACCTTGCTCTCCACCCACGTTTCACTTACCTACAAGCTCCCTCAGAATGACTTTTCCAGAGGCCTACCTGCACAGTAGTAACTTGCCCCTTTGCTACAAGATTTGCCCAACTAATTTTTGGCGACAGCAACCTCTTGTCCTGCCTGCTCCTGAAAAACTAGCAAGCGGAAACAGTTCTCAATCTTTAGCCCCACTCATGATGGAAGTGCCTGTGTTATCTTCCCCGGGGGTCACCAATTCAAAAATCGAGTCATCCGAAGACTTCAGTGGGCAGTGTCTTCAAGCACCTCATTCTGCCAATCAAATGTTATATGGATTACAATCACCCAATAACATTTTTCTACCAAACCCCATTACCCGGGAAGCACTTGGTTGCTCATTTCGCCCTTCCTATGACTTTTATAGGTACAACTTCTCTGTGCCATCTAGACTTGTAAATGCTGCCAACCATCTCAAAAGAAACGACAACAGTCAAGTTTCTTTTACAGAAGGCAAATGTAATCATAGTCATTGGTATCCAACAATCAACCACTACCTTTAATGGAACAATCTCATTTTTAAAACACTTGCATATAAGCACTTGTTTTCTTCATTTGTAGTTTAAGAAATATCAACAGCTTTTGGGCTTTAAAACCTCCACTACCAGACATCATTGCTGTCCTATGCATTCAAAGTGCCTTATCAAATGTTCCCAAAGAAATTGTGTATAATGCCAAGTGTTACCTATAAGAAACTCAGATTATAGTGGCATTGGGATTCAAAATCAAATATGCAATAAATATTATTGGGTAAAAGAGCCCCTCAGTAAAAATCGTTACCAGGATATGCCAGGGGTCTCTAATTATAATATAACCACTTTACTATCCCACCTCTCTTTGACATAGTGACAATGACCAAAAGAAGATGGATATAATTCCTTTGAAAGCAGTGAAACAATTTCGGTTTTCTCTCTGAAAAATGGCTTCATTACAATTACCTGTCTAGTAATTATAGAGGAAAACTTGTCCACTGTATACCTTTATACTCCACTGTTGAAGGAAATACCAAATTCAATTTTAAGGAGCAAATAAGAACACACATTTTTATTAAGGCCATAAACTTTCAAGTATTATTTTTATTAATCTCTATAGCGTAAGATTATTTAATCCTGAAGGTATACAAAGATCAAGTGAAAAACAAAACATTTCAAATAAATTTGATCTTTTATTTCCTTTTACTTTTAGGTCATGCTTAGCTGAAGCTTGTTTATTTACTCCTTTAACAAATCTGGTATTCTATACCCTATTTACAAAAACAAGTGATATTAGTTCTCCAAGAAGACTGGGATATTATTGTTGAAGAGAGAGAATGCATGCAAATCCATAAAAAGAAACATCATTTGCATTTAGATCCAGTCTTCTGTGTCAGTCATGATAAATTAGACAGGACAACAGAAGAAAAAAATAAGACTTTATTTTATGAAGTTGAACAGTTTTCTTACTGTAGGTCCTACATTTCTGAAAATAGTTTTGAAGCATAACCTACATGTAACTTGTATATCTTTATGATTGATCAGATTTTAATTTTTATACCAGCAGTTCTAGCTATTTTATTGAGCTAGAGCTTTTCATATCACAATGGCCCAACTTGACTTTTGACATACTAACAGTCTCCTAAAGTGTTTTTTTCTAAATTTTCCAAAGTGTATTAGGAAGAGCATATAATTATTATTAATTTTGCTCAAATGGTTATTTAATCTTAAATATTTCTTATAAACATACCTTCCTGTATATGTATTAAAATTATGGGAAGGGGAAGTAAAATGATAAAGATGAGATATGTATATGTACCACTTTCCCAAGATGAATGCAATTATTATGTATCACAAACATAAAAAAATTAAATAAAAGTTTGTACCCTTCATTTCCTGGCCTATGTAGAGAACAGCACATGGTTACCCTCAAACCAAATATTCTAGGTAAGATGAAATGTTATTTGTGCCTTAAACTAATTAGTTACCTATTTCAAAAGTCTTTGAGGCGAAAATCTGTATTACCCAGGTTTATAAAACCAAGGATTACAGCAATAGGCGCACTTAAATTTTGTCTATTTCAAGAGAAGAAATCTGTAGGGTAACTTTAGTTGCTCAAATAAATTATGACTTTTGTTGAAGCTGCACTAACAGATCATTAATGAAACTTATTTTGAGGGCTTATATGAGAGAGCCTCAGTAATTAGCAAAAGAAGGTACTTAACTGAAAAATTCAGAAAATCTCTGGGTTACTTTTTAAATAATTGTTTAAGAAAGCATTAACTTTTTAGCTGCTCTAGACTACTTATACCTTTGATTTGTATTTCAGACAATTTTGCTATATATTCCTCACATAAAACTCGTAATATGGAATTCTACTAGTAATAGCAATTAGTATAAAGAGGCAAAAATTCAAGTGTTAGAAGCTAGACATTTATCATAAGATGTTTTATATAACATTCATAAATTGTCATGTAATATTTTTAACTGAAAAAGTAACCAAGGGAAACTTTCATAGAAAAGTACACTTGAAAGAAACCTCCGAAGGTTCGGTAAGCAGCTGGTTTCTTCAGAACCAATTGTTCAGCCACAGAAATCGGCTAACACATCTAAATTTCATGCCTACACAGTTTTCTGTTGACCTAATTGATGCAAAACTCAAATAACTTGGTAAGTTTTGGCTATGGTCATGGAATAAAAAACTAGGAATCCTTCTACTTTTAAATGATTTAACTAACCATTATGCTTGCTTTATAAACCTGTAAAAATCACAAGACAAATTGGTTAACAGTCAGAAATGGTCAACAAATAAAAGAGGCCAAATTATAGTTAAGAGATTCCCAATTATCATAATTAAAACCTCGATTTCCATGTGATTTGACTATGCATGTACATGAACATACTTTCCCTTTTAAAAAGCAAACATCTTAATTCAACAGGCTACATTTGTAAATCTGATTCTTAACCTGACCCAGTTATATAACTTGTCCCAATTAACCTTAAACTGCCTCAACTATAAAACTGGCACATTAATTCAGGAAATAAGCGAATGTTACCGTAGCTTTGCACAATCCTTAGTCAGACTCAATCTAGTAGTGAGAGTCCTTCTTCAGGAACAGTCAGTCCATCTGAAAGAAATCACTTAAAGCGTGGAACTGGCAGCAGAACACACATCTAAGCAAATAAGTTCTCTGTTCATTGCATTTTAAAGTCCAATATATATCTTTAAGTAACACAACTTCAACATCAAATGATAAATACTATTATTTCTTTTCACTGTACAGAATGCCTAAAACCTCTGAAGATTACATTTTAAAGTCCAATATATAATGTGATGTCACATAATGTTAGTTCTTCCAAATTTATTAATAGCATTGCTTCCATTCACTCTACTACAAAAGTGAAGAGGTTTATTTTGTACAACTCCAAAGAGAGATATTTGTTATATTTCATTACTATTAGGCATGGCTTCTACATATGGGCTGGCGTTGTATATGATTTCATTCTTTTGAGAGGTCGAAGCATGTCCATAGCATGAAAAGAAATGGACTATTCCAATCAGTAAGTGATAAACCAGTGAGTAAAATCTATCAGAGTCCTGCAAACTGACAACTCGACAAGGTGCAGGTGCCAACAATGAACAAAGACAAGAATCTGCTTTGGAAATCAGATTTATTTTTTCATTCTCTGAGTCATTTCTATTATGCACATTGTCAGAAATCATGACGCACATGTGGCTGGGAATGTTTCTTTTAAGTATTTCTGGTGTACTAGTCAGTGTTTCTACCTGAGTTGGAACATGGCTGAAAGAAAAATTTTGTGATAAAATTTAAAATAGACTTTTCATATGTCTGTATACATGCTGATGACAAATTTAAATGCTCTGAGACAATAGTTATATTTCCATGTGTGCAGTAGGATAACATGCTGTTTTCTCCTTATTGAATCTTACTAATAAGTCCTTTGCTTATCTGGCTATGCAGTTTAATAAATACCAGATGTCACAGTTTTGTGCATGTGTGTGTGTGCACACGCGCACGTGCGAGCGTGTGTATATCCAGTGGGCATTTAGCTCAGTTTTGTTTTTAAATAATTTACGGTGTTGTTTTCCCCTCATCTTTCTAAAAAAAGACATTACAATGAACACATACTCATTAGGTACTTATGCAATTAATTATAATATTTATTTGGAAAGTCAGATTTAAATATACTTAGAAATGTCTAATTGTGTGCACTGTACTTCGTGAATTGAATTGACAGTGTAAATGTATAATATTTTTTCTCCAATTTAGAGATATGTTGCCTTTGTGCTAAAAAAAATAAAACCCTGACTAGCCAAAATAACAATATCCTGATATACAGCAACAGTTTACCAGTTGATTTCACTGGAATTTAACATGTTTATTTTAGCAGTTTAAAACAAACCAAATGTATAGTTTAGGTATTGGCGGCAGTGGCTTTGATATAAGTGCCTTGGTATACATTTACTCTTCTAAGGTTTGGTCTGCAATTAAATGATAATTTGTATTAAAATGGTACAAATAAACATGGTTCTGATGACAACATAAAACAGAACAAATAGATATACAGAACATTTGAAACATAACCCATATTAAAACTATTTACATGTGTGGGGCTGGCCAACTTTTGACATGCTGTTTCAATAAAATATTGAAAGGAAAAAGACTGGTACCATTTCCTTTCAAAGTTTCAAATACTCATGTTTACAAATTTGTACTGCACATTAATATGTAAGCATATGTTATAGTGTGCAGATGTACAGAGAATAGTTACAGAATCTTTCTACTTAGTTGAAATGTGTATACATGTCTATCATCTTTAAGAGCTAAAAGACTGCAGAGCATTTAAAATTAAATATAATAGAAAATCTTAAAATTATAGTATCATCAAATGTGTACCATCAAACCTGTACCATCAAACTTTTAAAATCAAATTAGCATTTTTTTACTGTAAAAGAGCAAATTTTTTATTTTGGATTAAAATCATATACTAATGCACATGATAAATTTAATAGAATACTTTAGTTGTAGAAAATGTTATCAATAATTCAAAATTTTACTACAATGAAAAAGAAGTCATGAGTTTGTATTCAACAAAAGTTAATGATGCTTTGTGATTAAATATATAATTTCACATAATTTAGTATATCTTTAATTTTTATGATCATTTCTTGGAAAATGTTAGTGTTCTAGTACTTTGCCTTCACTTATATTTGCCTGAAATTTACTTCTTATATTTCTTTTTTACATAAAGATTTTCTGATCATCTTACAAGTTACACTAATGTTTATTTATACTAATTCTTCATTGAATTGTGTAGGACTTAGGAAAAATGATTTCATGGAAACACCAATAAATAGATTACCTTTTGGAGGCAGCAAAGTTATTCATAATATCCAAGTTGAAAGAGGAAAGTTACTGCTGCACCTACACGGACTTTGAATTTGGCTTTATTTAAGGGAACTTATATACAAGCCAAACAGTGTTTGTTAGATTAGCAGTTGTGTTTTCCAAAACCTGGTTTGGATTCTCTTCAAATCATGGTGCTAAGCAGGAGAAAGAATTGTTTGGCAAAGATATCATCAGTTGGTAACCAATCACAATTCTTTCTGCAGTTGTAACATTAGTGAGGTAGGGTTGGAGGTGGGATGTCACATTACATAAGAGTCTGTGGAACCTGGTGCCATACATATGGGGTTAGGATAAACTAATCCTGTGTCTGCACTCAAGTGTTATGGCGAGATATTTGCCTGGAGTCCTTAGCTAGGCAAGATGCAGGGTTTTCCGGTGCATAGTGCATATGACTGCCACACGTAATGCTAACAGGGATTTGAAGCTTCACACACACCATTTATGTTACATTTTAGTTTAGTTGTTCATATATATGTCTTTTCACTAGACTGCAAGTGAAGGAAGAATAGTATATTTTAATTAACATTTATATATTTTCTAACTTTTAAATTTACATGTGTAGTATTGAAAACTAAAAATGGAAGAAGCAAACAGCACAAAAAGACCCCAAATCACAAGCAGTTTATACTTTGACTTCTGGTCATTGTGTATTTCTAAACACATTGCACATATGTTCTCAATGTTTTTTCAGATACATGTTGTGAATATTGACCAAATCAAGGACCCAAAAGCAGGAATATTTTGATAACCAAGATTATACTAAACCTATTTAACTATAACTGTAATTGTCTTGGTTATTAGGGCCCTCCAGTGGTTTTATGAGTTTTATAGTTGTTTTTCTATTTCTGTGAAAGTTTAATTGGATTTTTCCACTTTTTTATTTTGACACATAAGAACTGTATATTTTAGAGTCACACAATGTGCTTTTTTGGTCCTTGTGTACATTGTGTACCAATCACAGGGTAATTAGCATATCCATCACCTTAAACATTTATCATTTCTTTATGGTGAGAACATTCAAAATCCTTTTTATAGCTGTTTTGAAATATATGACACGGAACTGGTAACTAAAGTGATTTTAGTGTACAATATGACTTCAGGACACATTCCTTCTAAGTGTAATTTTATCCTCATTGACCAAACTCTCCCCAACCTCTCAAAACCCCTGCCTTCACCAATCGCTGGTAGCCACTGATTCATTCTCTGCTTCTAGGAGAACAATTTGTTCAAACTATAATGTGGTGAGATTATATGGTGCTTGTATTTTTGTACCTGTCTTAATTTAATTAACGTAACGTCTCCAAGGTTTATGTTGAATTACATCTGCACTTCCGTGTTTATTGCAGCACTATTCACAACAGCTAAGGTATGCATTGAGTATATCCATCGATGGCCGAATAGACGGAGAAAATGTGGTATATATAAAGAGTGGAGTGCTAGTCAATCATGAAATGACATTGAAATTTTGATAGGCATTGCATGTAATCTACAGATCACTTTGTAGTATAGTCATTTTAACAGTATAACTTATTTCAAGTCATGTATGTGGTATATCCTTCCATTTATTTGTATCATTTTCAATGTATTTCCTCAATATTTTATTATTTTCCTTAGAGACATCTTTCACCCACTGGGTTAAACTTATTCCTAGGAATTTTTTTTTTTTGCTAGCTAATTAAAATGGAAATTCTTTCTTTCTTTATTTTTCAAATAACCTGCTACTGGCATGCAGAAACATTACTGATTTTTGTATTTTGAGTTTGTATTCTGCAATTTTACTGTATTTGCTTATTGATGATAGCAGATTTTTGGTTGAATCTTCCAGACTTTCTACACATAAGACCATGTCATCTGCAAACAAAAGCAATGTGGACTCTTCCTCTTTAATTTGGATGGTTTTTGTTTCATCCTTTCACCTGTTGGTTCTCGCTAGGACTTCCAGTACTATGTTGAATTCTAGTGGTGAAACAGGCACCCGTCCTTGTTCCAGATCTTAGAGAAAAAGCTTTCAGTTTTTCCACATTCAATATGAGGTTGGATGTCTGCTTATTTATAAGACTTTATTATGTTGAAATTCTTTTCCTTCTATCTTAATTTGTTGAGAGTTTTTATCTGTCATGAAGAGATACTGAATTTGTCATGTGCTTTTTCTGCATCTATCGAAAGAATCATAAGGGGTTTTTCTTTTTGTCTTTCGTTCTGTTAATTTGAAATATCCTTATTTATTGATTTATGTATGATAAGCCAACCTTGCTTCCCAAGGATGTGTTCCACTTGATCATGGTGAAATATCTTTTTAATGTGCTGCTGAATTCTGCTTGCTATTATTTTGTTTGGGGTATTTACATATATATTCATGAGATACATCGGCCTGTAATTCTCTTTTGTTGTTGAATCTTTACCTAATTTGGGTATCAGGGTAATGCCGGTTTCCTAGAATTGAATTTGGAAGAGTCTACTCCTTTTCAAGTATTTGGAATAACAAGGGAAATTAGTGTTACTTCTTCTTTTAAAGTTTTATAGAATTCAGGAGTGGAATTATCAGGTGCTGGATTTTTCTTTATTGGAGATTTCTTTGAGGTTTATAATGTGTTCTTCTTTTTAATTGGTACACGTTGAGACTATGAAATAATAAGATTATGGTATTTTGATACAACTGTATAATGCATTTTCATTATTTTCATCTCTGTTACTCCCTCTCCCTTTTCTTTCCCCTCCCCTTAATCCTCTCTCTCACCTCTAGAAGACTACTTTCTGGTTTCTTGTCCTTGATACTTTGCTTTTCTTTTTATTTTTTTTATTTTTAGATTTCTTATTTAAGAGAAAGTGTGCGATTTTTAACTGAGACAGCTTATTTCACTTAACATAAAAGTCTTTTCCATCCATTTTCTTCATTACAAAATTTCATTCTTCTTTATGGTTAATAATCAATTTTATATATGTATATATATTTATATATATGATGTTTTTATCCATTCTTCAGTTGATAGGCATCTAGGCTTAGCTATCATGCATTGTGCTGGTATAAATATGGATGTGCATGTGTCACTATAATATGCTGTCTCTGTCTTTAATTCTCTCAG
Organism: Hystrix cristata; assembly: GCA_004026905.1. Taxonomy (NCBI): domain Eukaryota; kingdom Metazoa; phylum Chordata; class Mammalia; order Rodentia; family Hystricidae; genus Hystrix; species Hystrix cristata. The sequence continues at coordinate 10,993 of PVJO010011090.1, forward strand.
GAATATATTCAGGATCAGTGTAGCTGGATCAAATGTGTATCTAGTTTTAGTTTTTCGAGGAATCTTCATTCTGATTTCCATAGTGGTTGTATGAATTTACATAGCCACCAAGAGTATAGAAGGGCTCATTTCTCAACATATCCAAACTACAATTCATTGTTTTTCGTACTCATGATGATACCCCCTCTGTTCTGTGATATGAAATCTCGATACAGTTTTGGTTTGCAGTTTTGTAATACCTAAAGATGTTGAACATTTTTTCATACACTTATTGGCCATTTGTGTTTCTTCTTTTGAGAAGTATGTCAAATTAATTGAAGTATGCCCATTAATTCATTGCACTATATTTGGTGTTAGGTATTTGAGTTCTTTATGCATTTCTAGATATTAATATTCTATCAGAAGAGTAGCTACCGAACATTTTCTCAATGAGATTTATTATAACTTTGAACTTGTGAATCTCATTAGTCATTATGTGTCTTTTCAGATTTTCTATTTATTCAACTTCCTCCTTCTTCTCTTCCTCCTCTTATTCTTCTTGCTCTTCTTCTTCTGTTACTTTTTTTTTGTAGTAATGGGGATTGATCACAGGCCTTGTGCATGCTATTATGGGGCATGAATACAGTTGAACTATTATCACCACTATATACTTTTAGGAGTTTTGTATCACCCCAAATAGAAGCACCATATCTTTTTCCAGTCACTGTCCAAATCATCTTTCCTCTCAACTGATTTATAACTTTGTATAAATTTGCCTATTCTGTATATATACATGTAAGTGAAATAATATGATATAGGACTTTTTTGTCTAGGTTTTTTCAATTAGCATATTTTCAGTGTTCATTCATGAAACAGATGTCAGAATATTATTCCCTTCGTGGCTGAATAGTACTCTATCATTCTAATATATCACAGCTATTTATCTACTTACCTTACTAGTGAATGAACATTTGGGTTTCTACTTTTCAGCCATTAAATAAATACCACCACGAATATTCATGTATACATTTTTGTGAACATATTTGCCAGTTTTCTTTGGTGTGTACCTTAGTCTGTGTTTAACTATTTGAAGAACTGGCAGATTATTTTCCAAAATGGCAACAGTATTTTACTTTCCCACCAACACCTGTAATGTTTGTGGCTTCCAATTTCTCTGCATCTTTGCCAGCACTTGCTTTTGTCCATCTGATTTATTTTTGAACATCCTAGTGGGTATGATATAATATCTTAGTTTTTATTTAAATTTACCTGATAATTATTGATGTTGAGCATCTTTTTCTTGTATGTATTTGCCTGTTGGGTAGCTTGAATTTCCATATGAATGTTAGTAAGACAATGCCAATGGAATTTTTAAGGAATGTTATTTAACTTCCACATATTCTGCTTTTCCCCAAACTTCTATTTTAAATGTCTAATTTTATTCCATTGTGGTCAGTCACCATACTTTGTGTAATTTGAATCCTTTGAAATTTTTTGAGGGTCTTTTTACGAGTTGTCCTCTCTTCTGGATCATGCCCCATATCAGCTTGACAAACTGTGAAATAATATGTATTAGACTGTTGTTGGATGGAGTGTTCTCTAGAAGTCTCCTACATCTGGTTCTTTTATAGTGTTTTTTTTTCCTTGATAATATTTCACCTAGGAGCCTATGTCTTACTGAAAAAGAAGCCTCAAGTCGTCAATTATATTGGTGAATCATCTATTTTTCCCTTCAATTCTCTCAGTTTTGGCTTTATGTGTTTTAGGATTCTTTTTATAAGTGCATTTATGATTATAATTGTTATACCTTCTTAATTGAATGACTCTACCATTGTAATTGTCCGCTGTCTTTAGTAGTAATTTTGCCTCAAAGTCTGTTGTGTGCATTATTAGTATAACTACTCCAAATTTTATTTTCTCTTTTGTTCACTATTTGCCTGATACATTCTTTTTCATCCTTTGCTTTCAGTCTACAGACTCCACCAAAAATGTATACACACTTCAGGAAAAAAAAACTGGTATAAATATTTTAATACTAAATTTATTGAGACATCACAAGGTTAATACAAGTTACCTTTGGCCTCTACATTTACAAGAGGTGTTCAAAGTGGTCCCCATTAGCTTCCAGACATTTATTATTATGGCGAACTGCTACTTGGGTAACCTTGGTCATCGAGATTGTGGTACATGCACTTGAAGTTTCTTCTCTAAGGGCCGGCAGTGTAATGTTTTTTCTGCAATACATGACATCCTCTAGGGTGCCCCATATGAGGGTAACACCATCTACTGGTGTTACTATTTTTCTTTTCCTGAAGTGTGTATATATTTTTCTTTTCTTGAAGTGTGTATATATTTTTCTTTTCCTGAAGTGTGTATGCATGTTTTTGGCAGACTCTGTATTCATGTTTTGAATGTAAAGTATGTCCATTTTTTCAGTTCTGGGGATCAAACCCAAGGCCTTGTCCATGCTAAAGAAGAGCTCTACTATTGAGCTACAATTCCAGTCCCTAACGTATGTGTTTTGTGGATAGTGTATTTTGGGTTTATGCTTAATATATTTTTGTCAACCCTTGATTTTAATTGGAGTATTTAATGTAGTGATTGATATGATTTAAATCTATGATTTTCCTTTTTTGTTTTTATCTTTCTGGTATCTTTTTATACAATAGCCTTGTAAAGCCTTATTTTGTATTAAACATATATTTTCTAGTGTCCCATTTTAATTTCCTTGTTTTTTATTATATTTCTAAAGTTTCTATACTTTTATTTGTACATGTTTGTAGTACATAATGATTACACTCATTGTGGGGAGTTGATAAATGTACACAACACATCTTAATTTTCCATCCCCTTCCCCACCCTTCCTTCCCTCCTCCCTCTCTCCATTTCTTGTTTCCCTTTCCTTTTGCAAAAGTTCTATCTCCCTGTTTCCTATTAACGATCTTATATTTTGCTCTTTCATTTATTTGTACTTTGGGTTTCTCATGTAAGAGAAAACATTCAATATTTAGGATTGTGTGTCTGATTTGTTGCACTTAAACTTCTGGTCTCAGGTCCATTCATTTTTCCACAAATAAATCAAACTTATCAACTTTATGTAATTGTCTATAAATACCACCCATTTTTCTTTAGTTTGCTCTTTACTTATATTTTGGTTTTCTCAAGTGAGAGAAATCATATGATATTTAAGCTTGTGTGTCTGATTTACTTCACTTAATGTTATGTTTTCAAGGGCCATTCATTTTCACACAGATGATTCAAACTTACCCTTCTTTACAGCAGAGTAGTATTCCATTGTGTATAAATACCACATGTTTTATCTGTTATGGGCTATTTATTATCTATGGTGTTATTATGGGCTGTTATCTATTGGGCTATTATGAATTGTGCTGATACAAACATTAGTGTGTATGTAACACTTAATATCATTTCTTTAACTCCTTCAGAAATACACCTAGAAGAGGGACAGCTGGGTCAAATGGAATTTCTATTTGTAGTTTTTGAGGAATTTCCATACTGATTTTCATAATGGTTATATTAGTTCACATTCCCAAAAACTATGTACAAGGGTTTCCGTTTACCACAGCCTCACTGGCATTTGTTATCATTTGATTGATTGCTGTTTGTTATTCTTTCTGGAGTAAAGAGAAATGTCAGTGCTGTTTTAATTTTTACTTCTCTAATGATCAGGGACTTTGAACATTTTTAAATGTATTTATAGGCCATTTATCTTTTTTCTTCTTTGAAGTGTATATTCATTTCAATTACCCATTTTTGATTGTGCCATTTATTTTAGACAGTCTAATTTTTTGTGTGTTCTTTATGTATTCTTCAGTCTCTATCCAAGGTGTAACTGACAAAGTTTTTACCCTTTCTCTTGGTTGTTTTTTCTTTGTTGATTGTTTACTTTGCTGTGCAGTTGCTTTACAGATTCATATAATCACATTTGTTAATTATTGATGTTATTTCTTGTATATTTGGGGTTCTGCTGCAGAAGTCCTTGCCTATGCCTATGATTTCAAGAGTTTTACCTACCTTATCTTCCAGCAGTTAAGTGTTTCTGTTTTAATATTCAGATCTATGATCCATTTTGATTTTAGTTTAGCGCATGATGAGAGATATGGATCTAGGTGCGATCTTCTGTGTATTGATAGCCAGTTTTCTGAGAACCATTTGCTAAAGAGGCTATCTCTCCTTCAGTATATGTTTTTGGTCCCTTTGTCAAAGATCAGGTGGCTGAATGTGTCTAGGATTATTTCTGAATCCTCTTTTCTGTTGCATTTATCCACATGTCTTTTTGTACCAGTACCATACTGTTTTTAACACTGCAGGTTTGTAACATAGCAAATTACTGGAGTGCAAAGTTTCAGAGCAGTTTCTAATCATCTCCTGGATATTGGCAGTGTCCATTGTGATTTCACCTTTTTCATTTCTCATTGCACAGATATGAGTACTTTCTCTCCTACTTTTGGTAAGTTTGGCTAAGAGTTTATCTATTTCATTTATTCTTTCAAAGAATCTGCTTTTTGATTCAGTAATTCTTTGTAATGTTTAATCTCAATTTCATTAATTTAGGCTCTGATTTTAAGATTTTCCTTCTTAAGCTAAGTTTGGGTTTGGACTGTTGTTGCTTTTCGAGTATATTGAGGGTCATCATTAGGTTATTTATTTGAGTTCTCTCTGTTTTTCCAATATAAGCATTGACTACAATAAAGTTCTCTTTTAGGACTGCTTTCATTGTGTCCCAGATATTCTGCTGTATTGTACTGGCATCGTCTTGTCATTCCAGGAAATGTTTAATTATTTGCTTGATTTCTTCTCTGACCTGTTAAATGTTCAGGAGTGTGTTACTATGTTTCCAGGCATTTATAAATTTTCTGTGATTTCTTTTATGATTGATTTCTAATGGCAGTGCACAATGATCTGATAGCATACATGAGGTGATTTCAATTCTTTTGTATTTCTTTAAGCATGGTTTGTGGAATAGTATGTTGTCTATTTTAGAGAAAGTCCCATGTCCTGCTGAGAAGAATATGTATTCTGTTGTAGTAGTGTAGAACACTCCATAGATAGCTGTTAAGTTTATTTGTTCGAAGATGTGGTTCAGCTCTGATATTTGTTCATGGTTATTTTTGGTAATTCTATTTGTGCAAGTGAGTTGTTAAGGTCTCTCATATGATTGCCTTGGTGTCTACTTAGTCATTCATGTCCAGCAGTGCTTGTTTTGTAAAGTTAGCTGCACCAACATTCCGTGCATATATCTTTACAATTCTTATCTCCTCCTGTTGAATTGTTGCTTAACTAATGTGTAGTGACAGTCTTTGCCTCTTCTGATAAGTTGTAGCTTGAAGTTTACTTTTACTTTTTTTTTTTTTTTTTTTTTTGTGGTGCCGGGGATCGAACTCAGGCCCTTGTGCTTGCAAGGCAAGCGCTCTAATCACTGAGCTAAATCCCCAGCCCCTTGAAGTTTACTTTTACACTAAGGTCGCTACCCCTGCTTCCTTTTGGAGTCTGGGTGCACGGAATATTTTTTCCAGCTTTTGATTTTTAGTTTATGGTTATCTTTCTGGATTAAACGGATTTCTTGAATTCCACAGATTTTGCGATTCTATGTTTTGATCCAGTCTGCCAATCTGTGTCTTTTTATTGGGGCTCTGAGGCCATTGATGTTGAGAGTTGTTATTGAAAGGTACGGAATTATTCCTTTCATTTAATTATTTTTCTTTTGATGACTCCTTTATTTTTCCTTTTTTCTTTAACTACTTGTCTACCTTGATATAGTCACCACATCTGATTTTATGGATATGTTGTGTTCATTGTCTCTGCCTAGAATATTCTTGAGTATTTTTGTAGTGTTGGTTTGGTGGTCATGTATATCTTAAGGTCTTCTTCATCATCAACTGACTTATTTCTCTATCCATTTGGAAAGAGTGTTTTGCAGTATATATTAGACTGGGTTAGCAGTTGTTTGCTTTAGGGATTGAATCACCTCACTCCAACTCTCCTGGCTTTTGAAGTTTGTGTTGAGAAGATAGCTATAATTCTGTAGGGTTTACTTTTATATGTGGTTTTGTGCTTTTCTCTGGCAACTTTTAAGATTCTGTCTTTTTGTTGAACTTCTGGGATTTTCACTACAGTGTGTTGTGAGAAGCTTCTTTATTCATCATAGTTAATTGTTTTTCTATAAGCTTCATGATCTGTATGCTGAAGTTTTTCCTCATATTTGATGAGTTTCTTATTATAATTTCTGTAAACAGATATTTTATTCAATGTGCTTTGTCTTCTAATTTTTCTCTAACCTCAATTAGCCTTAGTTTACTCTTCATAGCATCATCTAAGAGCTATTGGATGAATTTTTCTTATTCACATAATGTTTATAAGACTTTTCTGAGAGTAATTTGTTGTGATTTTTCCATTTTGTCCTTGATTTCAGAAATCCTGTTTTCTCTGAAATTTATAAATTCTCTGCAGCTTTTTACCTCTGGAGCTATTATCTGGCACATTTTTATGGAGTCTATATTTTTGGTAAACATGTCGGTCGTGTTTTGGACCATTTTGGTAAGCTCTTCCAGTTATTTGTTTGTTTCTCTCATCTACATTGGTTAGTTTGTATGTTAGTTTCCTTGTCTTTTGGGTCATGTCCTCTTTGAACTTACTGAATTTATTTAGTTCTTCTTTAATCATTTCATTTCACATAGCTCTACTTTCTGATGTTTGTTTTCTTTCCATTGGTGATGTTTGGATCTGTTTTGGGAGAGATGGGAGTTTTGGGAGCTTTTTGTTGCCTTATTTTTCATATTCGTGTGTGTGTGTGTGTGTGTGTGTGTGTGTGTATGGTCAAATAGAGTGAAGAGAGTTTGGTGTTGGTATTAAGACCTCCTTAGTTAGAACCTGCTTTCCGCTGATGTGTTTGTCTAGGAATATCGTTCACCCTTACCTCCTTTTCACTGTAATCAAGCTGGGCTGTGTCACTATGTTGTAAGTAGAGAATTTCTATGATTATAGTAACAATGTCAACAGAACCAAGCATAAATCATTCATAAACATTAAAACTTGTTTTAATAAATTTACACTTTTCTTAATGTCCCTTTCACACTTTATTGTATTGGAATGTGTGAGGTGTGGGGATATGGAGAGAAAGGGTAAAGGGAAAGAGGTATGTCAATAGGAAGAGAAAACAGAGAACGATAAGTGATATGTCAATAGGTAAAAATAAAATATTACAGGAAGTCATATTCTGTTGGAGTTATTTTATAGCTGTGGTAAAGGGCTGGTTTAAAGGTGTTTGGGGAGAGTATTTGTGTAGGGGAGTGGATGTATAAAGATGGGTGACAGTGTATTTAGAAATTGAAGGAGACCATGAGTTTGCTGGTGTCAGTTAATATATTTGCTGTTAGTTTTGTTTGGTTCTTCTGAACCCAATTTTGTTAACAATTACCCTGATATGTCCTTAAATTGTACTGCTTAATTTACAACACTAGTTAATTCTTATTCTGTAATGCACTTATACATTCTCCTGTTATGTTTATGCCATTAGACAGATGGAGAGGAGGGGAAGAAAGCAAGAAGACTAGACATTGGATTGTAGAGAAGTACTAAGAACGAGGTCAGGAGAGAGTTGAAGGTTAGGAGTAAAGACACACTAAAAGAGGAAGTAGGTCGCATGGGAAGTCCTTGAAACTTAAAGTATTATAATTATCCGATACCAATAAAGAAAAACCAAAAGAAAGAAGAGTAAGAAAAATGAAAATGGAGAAAAGAGGAAAGAAAAAAAAAAAGGTAATAACAGAAACAACAATGAAAACCAACCAGAATAGCCTAAATCCAACAAATTAGCAAAGTTTCAATAACTACAATTGCCCAAATAACCATAGAAATAAGAATAAAAACCTTTGCACAGTTATTATAACAATAATCCAGGTGGTGCTCACAGCTCTCTCTTCACTGGTCTCACTGTCTGGTGTCAGCTAGCTGTGCATTTCCTCCTGTGTTTTGAGATTATTTCCTACATGGACCCTTGAGGACTGTTGCTTCCTCCTAACTCGTGTCCTATTTTCAAGCTATTAGCGTGCCCACCCCTGCGTACCTTCGACGATCTTATTGTCTTGATTAACTTGGAAAATGGATATCACAGATTTCTCCACGTCTTCCCCTCATAAGTTTCTTGCCTATTATATTTTCAAAGGGCAGCTCTCCTAGGTTCTGATCACCGCTGTTTCAGCTCTGCCCATAGAAACCGCAAGAGGGCGCTCTTTCTACCTCCTGGCTGGCAGGAAATCGTGCCGTCCTGTGTTTTCTGATTTTGTGGCAGAACTGTCGTTGTTGGGTGCCCCCTCCCACATGAAAGGCTAAAAGGCCTATCACGGGTAGGAGGCTGTTATATGTGGGAGAAATATGTGACATGTTATCGTTATTTTAATAAAAATGCTCTGTGTTGAGGGAAGCTTCTCTGTCCCCCAGTGTTCTGCTGCCCACAGGATCTGAGGATGGGGGCAATGGTACATGGCAATACAATTTTACCCCATTATGTTTTTAACTTTTTTGAGTCCCTGGGTTGGACTTGTCTAAATTTGCTGTTCCAGGTGGGGAGAATAGCTTGAATGTGAGTTTATGTAATATGCCAGACTCCCTCTGAAGGGCTGACTTGCTCCCTCCCTCCATCAGTCCAGACCCTTTTCAGGATGACACAGGTACCAGGTCTTGCGGTGTGTGTGTGGGGGGGGGGTTACTCTGATCCAGGAGTGGACAGGTTTCCCCTTTTCCACCCTCTAAACTCTGGATTTTAGTCTAGCTCAGGTGTCTTTTCATTTATCACCCATATCAGACTCTTCTGCCCTGCCCCAGAGTTAACTGCTTTTCTTCAGCACTGAATTAGAGGTACTTACCATCACTGGCACCCCTATTTGTCCATGATGAATGTCTCTAAAAATTACTTTCTAAGCAGTTTCTCTGAGGATTAAATTCAATACGCAATAGCCATCTAGTTCTGCCTAACACCAATTTAATTACAAAACCATACAAAAATTTGCTCCAATAAACCTGTTTCAGTTTCCTGTGTTACTATTGTCAGATAGTCTATATTTTCTTACATTATCATCCTATTGACATAGTTTTATAATTATTGCTTTACAAGTGTGTCTTTCAAATCACATAGGAAAATAGTCCAAAGCAAAAATATATTCATATACTTTTTATATTTACATGTGTGGTTATGTGTACCCATGTTTTTACTTCCTTATACAGATTCAAGTTGTTATCTAGGGCCCTTCTGCTTCAGACCATAGGTCAAATTTTACTATTGCTGTGATGCAGCTCTTCTAGTTGCAATTTATTTTAGTGGTTATTTTATTAAAGAAATTGTAATTTATTCACTTTTGAATGGTAATTTTGTTGGTTATAGAATCATTAATATATTTCTTTCAGCACTTTGAATACACTTTCCATAAAATTTTGGTTTCCATGGTTTCTAGTGACAAATCACCTTTAATGTTCTGAAGAGGCCTATGTGATGTTTTCCTTCTCTAAATATTTTCAAGGTTTCCTCTTTGTATTTGTCTTTCAGACATTTGACTATAATGTGTCCAGATTCTTGCACTGAGCTTTCCTGTAGTTAATTAAACATCTTGACTGTACAGACAGTTTTTTCCAACCTGGGAAGTTCAGGCCATTACTCTTTAAAATACCTTTTGCCATTTTTCTCACCTCCTTCTGTAAATGTCATTATGTGTATGTTGATACATTTGATGGTGTCCCAAATTGTGTTTCAGGTTTTATTTTTCTTCATCTTTCTTTCTGTCCCTCAGACTGTATAGTCCTAATTGCTCCATGTTTAAGAATGCTGACTCTTTTTTTCTATCAATTCTTCTGTTAATGATACCATAAAATTTTTTTCATCTTAGTTGTTGTGTTTTTCAATTTCAGAATTCCTTTTTGGTTCTTTTTTATGATTACAGTACCTTATTTGAAGTCTTTGTCTAGTAAATCCCACAAATGAGCCACCACAAGGACATTTTATTTTGATTGCTTTTTATTTGTATGTGGATCATAACTTCCCATTTCTCTTTGTCGTATATTTTCTTAATTGCTGGCCATTTTTAATAGTATAATGTGTCAACTCTGACTGGATTCCATACCTTTCCCCATGGTTTGTTGTTGTTTCCATCAGTTGTTGCTGCTGTTGTTACAGCATCTGTTTAAAGGTTTAGGGACTAATTTGTTAAAGTTTGTACTCTGTGATATACTGCCATTGAAATCTCTGTTCATTTAGTTTAGTAATAAGCTAGTACCTAACAACGATTTCTTTAATTCATTTGAGCCAGTAAATCTTCCAGGCTATGTAAGTGGCTCTGTGTACATCATGGGAATGTTTTTAACATTTCAACAGGCAGTTTACATCTATCCTTAAGCTGCACTTTCTGCCTATCCAGAGCCTTGAGGTTAATCACAGGTGAGAAGGTAGGATCTTCTCAGGTCTTTTTTAAGGCATGAACATAGAATTATGTATGTATGTATGTGTCGTTCTATGTTCTCTAGAAAATGTTAGAGCTTTTCAAAGCCTGCTATGAATATCACATTGTCTAGATTCTCCTTTAAGTTTTTTGGTCAATGTCTTATTATAGGCCTAACTAATATTGACATCCAAAACATATGTATTGCTAATAAATTATCAGTAGTTGCTTTTGGCAAATGCTGCATTTGAAGGACTTTTCCCAAAAAGGAGGCTCTGACTCAATACAGATAAGGATAAACCCTAAAAGTACAGTATTTTAGAGAGGTGTTTATTGTAACAAATATTTACTGCTTTTAAAATAATACTCCTTTGACTATTGCAGACTTTTGTTTATTTTCCAGTGTTCATTTTAACAAACTTTACCTGTGTCTTTTTTTATTTATAGAGGAGTAGATTTTTGAAAGTACTTACTCTGTCATTAAAAGGGCTTCTAATTAGGATCTTCTAAATTATAAATCCAATTTTATTATGTTTATGTGATTATTTCCAGTATCCATTTCGTCCTGATTTGGTTGTACTATTTTGTAGTTTTAGATGTATTGGTCCATTTCTTTTAAACTATTGAACTTAAGAACATAAAATTATCTTTAGTAATCCCCCAGCTGGCCCTCTAATTGCTGCATGAGCTGTAGTGTCAGGCACTTTTTTATTCCCAATATTGGTGATTTGTGCCCTCTCTTTAACTGTGTGAGTCTCTCTAGGAGTATGTCAACTTTCTGGATCTTTTCAATGAACCAACTTTTAAGTTTTTGCCTTTTTCTGCTTTTTGAAACTGTTTATTTTATTGTTTTTCACTCTTTATGATTTCCTTCTTGTAAATAAGTTGGATTTACATTACTCTTCTTTTCCTGGTTTCTTAATGTTGGAGTTTGCATTATTAACTTGAGGCCCTTCCTCATCTCTAATGTGAGTACTGCTGTAATTTTCCAGTTTGTTCTGGTTTGTATGCATTCCACATATTTTGATATATTGAAGTTTCACTTTCATTTGGTTCAACATATTTTACTTTGCTTTGAGATTTCTTTAACTCATCAGACAAACATGGTATATGTTGCTTTTCTAGGTGATCTAAGAAAATCCCTTCCAAAAGTTATATAGAGAAGATATTTCCAATATATTTTTGCAAAAGTTCTCTTATGTGATTTTCTAATTCAACTTCATCATACCACCCCAAGAGTTGAGAGCAACTTTTATCATATCACCTACACACATCTGTCATAAATGATCAATAAGTCTTCCCAAAAATCGTGTGCACTTTCTGTTGCTGAACTCTGTTACGTTATTATAACATTTCTATTTTGAAATATCAAAAATAAAGACTAGCTTTCAGATGGCTGACGGATATTAAGTCCTCCATCTGCGTTCCTCAGTGGTTATGCTCATGTTCTAAGGATTGTGGCCATCGCTCATTATTGTTGAAACAGGGTAACATGTCATTCAACTGGAACAGAGTCCTTATGCTTGTTGCCAATATCTACACAGTTTAGTGACTTACCTCAGTCTACTTCTTGCTAAACTAGCCACAATCCTAGTATAAAGATGACCATCGTGTCTTCATGGTGAGGGTATATTTGCCTGAAGTCCTAGGTTAGATTAGGAAATGGTGGTGGGATAGTTTCAAGTCTAAGGACTTTGGGGTTTCCGGCGCGCCTTTACCCTCCCCAGTCACTGGTTTCCTTAGGGCTTTTAGGGCTCTGCAGGTATGAGAAAGCCAGCAATTCTCACTGTGCTGTATACCGTAATTCAGTGGCATCATTTGATCTATGTCCGGCACAAATTCTACCATACAACTGGTGTGCAATCCCAGCTCACTGAGTACATTAACAGATGATTAATTGAGAATAAGGGATAAACACATAATATGAACTATACTGAATCAAGTCTCTGGCAGGAATGGGCCTAGGTAGTAAGCCATACAACTGTTGAATTGACCAAAGGTCAGAGGGTATTGCAAATACAAATGCAACAAAGTGAATGCTACATCTGGGTTTACACACTTATCATACATTCTTAGCACACATTCTTGTTCTGTATTAAAAATTACAGGGTCAGAAGCAACAAGATATGTCATGTACAGGTACAAATCCCCTATGACATATGTTATCACTATGTACATCTAAAATGTACCATTAAAATAAAATAAAATTTAAAAATAAATAAATAAAAAAAATTTTAAAAAATTACAGGGTAAAGTACTTCATATTGCAAAAGTAGCAGAGTTCTTTACCTGAAAAATGTGCTCTGGATGTGTTTTATATGTCCTGAAATTTATGTTCTCTCAGCACTCAAAATAGTAGGCCAAATCCTGACATTACTAGAGTGCTTGGGTTAGGGAGACCAGAGTCTGAGGACCAAATACCCCTGGATTGAAAATTCCTCTCCATTTATCTCAGTGTACCTGTAAAGCATTATTGTCATTCTCTACGTGTATCACAATGTGAAGTGGTTGGCAAATCTTGGACCATTCTACAAATCTGAGGATTTCTTATAAATATTTTATTTCTGTGTTGTGCCGGGGTTTGAACCAAGAGCATTCATACCAAGCCATATTCCCAGTCATTTATTTATGTGTTTATTTAGACACAGGGCCTTTCTAACTATAGATGCTGAGAGATCTCCCAGTTTGAACCAGTGTTATTAGCAATCCAGTAATAGTATTATGTGGGTTAAGATTGGATCTGTGAGCATTATACCATCACTAAAGGTTAAGACTGATTATAAAAAGAAGCCAATAGCATTTCTCACAGACCTAGAGAAAATAATCCCAAAATTCTTATGGACCCAAAAGAGACCTAGAACATCAAAAGCAATTCTGGGCAACAAGGGCAAGGCAGCGGGCATCACGATACTGGACTTCAAGTTATATGACAAAGCCACAGCGATAAAAACAACATGGCATTGGGGAAAAAAACAGACTTGTGGATCATTGGAACAGAATAGAGGATGCAGAAACAACTCCAGGCACACTCACCTACCTTGTCTTTCACAAAGGGGCCAAACTCCTTCACTGGATGAAAGGCAGCCTCTTTAACACATGGTGCCGGGTAAACAGACTTTCCATTGGCCAAAGTTTGAACCTAGGCTGAACTCTCTCACCATGCACTAAACTAAAATCGAAGTTCTAAATACTAAAACAGGAGCACTTAAACTGTTGGAAGACAGAATAGGTAAAACTCTTGAAAATATAGGTGTAGACAAAGAGTTTGTGCACAAAACCCTGGTTACACATGAAATGTTACAAAGAATCAACAAATGGGTGTCAGATCAAGTTAAAAAGCTTCTGTACCACAAAAGAAACCCCCAACAGAATGAAGAGACAACTTACAGAATAGGTACAAAAGTTTTTCCAGCTATTCCTCAGACAGAGGACTAATATCTAGAATATACAAAGATCTTAAGAAATTTAGACTTCCCAAATTTAAAGACCCAACCCAAAAATGGGAATCTGAAATGAATAAACACCTCTCAGATGAAGAAGTAAAAATGGCCCATAAGTACATGAAAAAATGCTCAACATCTGTGGCCATTTAAGAAATGCAAACTAAAACAACACTGAAATCCCATCTCGCTCCAGAAAGAATGACTATCAACAAGAAATCAACAAACATCAAATATTGGCAATGCTGTGGGGAAAAAGGAACCCTTCTCCATTGTTGGTGGGAGTGTAAATTGGTACAACCTCTATGGAAAGCACTATGGAGATTCCTCAAGAAACTAAAACTAGAGGATCCATTTGATTGAGCAATTCCCCTTCTAGATATCTTCCTGAAAGAGTTAAAGTCATCATACCACAGTGATACATGCATACCCATGTTTATAGCAGCACAATTTACAACAGTTAAATCTTGGGAACAGCCCATATGCCCAACAACAAATGAATGGATAAAGAAAATGCTGTATTCATATACAATGAAGTACTATTCTGCCATAAAGAAAGATAGACTTGAGACATTTTTAGGTAAGTGGATGCACCTTGAGACCATAATCTTAAGTGAAATAAATGAGACATACAAGTTTAAATATCACATGGTTTCTCTTCTGTGAGAGATGCAAAGTATAAATAAGGAGCAAAATGGAGGATAGATATTGGGAAGTAAGAAGACCTTATTCAATTGGGAAGGAGAACAAGAGATGGGGGAGAGAAGAGGAAAGGAATAGAAAAGAGATTTAAAGAAAAAAAGACTTGAAGAAAATAAAGATGGGGTTTTTGTAAATGGGGAGGGGAAGGGGGAAAAGGAATTAAAATGTGTTATGTACATGTACAAACTCCCCATGTGATCATTATTATGCACTGCAAATATATATTAATAAAAGTAAGTAAATTTTGAAAAGATTGAGAGCCATTGAAAGTGACTGGGTAAGAGAACACTGCAACAGTAGTGGTATTTTATATGATGACTGCTTGCAGGAATAGATTGCATAATAGATGTTCACTGGACACACATGTTTAAATATCTCATTGTTTCTCTCATGTGAGAAACTGAAGGGGTAAATAAGGACCAAAATGGATGATCAATATTGGGAAGTAGGAAGAACATGTTCAAATGGGAAGGGGAACAAGAGAGGAGGGAGGGGTAGGGAAGGAAAGGAAAAGGGGAAAAAAAGAGAGAATAGAAGGAAAATGTTGGAAACAAAGCTTTCATAAATGGGGAGGGGAAGAGAGGTTGAAGGGGGGAGGGGAATGAGGAAAAAAGAAGAATCAATATATATTATATCCAGGTACAAATTCCCTATGATGAATCTGATCTTTATGTATATCAAAAGCATGCCAGTAAAATTAAATTTAAAAATAGATGTTCAATTTCCAGATATGAGGAACTCTATAGATTTCACGTTATTAGGCTTGTTTACCTTTTAGCATTAAAGCTGTGTGCTCAGAGAAAATTCCAAGGTCATTATGATGTTCTTCTACTTTTTAACATTTCAACTACCCACCCATCTGCTGTATAGGCCTAACATTAAAGTAAGGATCTTTTTCTCAGCTCTTAACCACACACAGGATTCTATCTGATATTTCAAGGATTGCTCAATTCATCTATATAGAATTATGCAAGATTTCAACTTCTAAGGAAATGTTTTGTTTCAGGTTGTCACCAAAATTTGAGAGGGAAACAATGTGTCTTGTCACCAGGTCAGACTGGGGAGTCTCACTGGAGATTTAGGCAGCCAGAGGAAGAGATACAGCAGCGTGGACTGAACTAAACGTCCTTCATTCAGCTGCTCAGCCATAGTCTGTCTGCTGAGGTGTTCTTGCGGCCCTAGCCACTATACACTCGGAGCAGCACTTGCCTACTTCGTTTCCCATTCCAGCAGCAGTTCTAGGCTGTTTAGGCCCCCACCCAGGCCCTCCTGACAGTCTACATTTATACCAACATACACAACAGTGGCCATGTGCCACTACTGACCCTGGTTATATAAGTTATTTACACTGCCCAGCATCACCCTTGGTTCCAGAAGTTATTTACATTGGACTATCAGGAGATGTGCCTGCCCTGGCGTTCTACTGACACAGAACCCACTTCTACACTTCCACAGCCTGAACCAAAGTACCGCCATCTTACACTTTCACGTTTCCCTACACAGTGTTAGCAATTTCACGGAGAAACTCCACTTTTCATTCTGTTTTAAAATATTCGAATTATTTCGCATTATAAACTTGCTTTCACGATAAGAAGCTATTCAAACTTTCTGGTTGTATTTGTTAAATTAAGAACCCTTTGGCAGTTATGCTTTTCCTTTTTCTTTATCTTTGCAAATATATGAAATATAATTCTTTTAAGAATTCTACTTTCCTTTATGGTACTTGCTCCAAATCTTCTCCAGTAAAGGTTGAGAGTGATCTTCTACAATTTCCTCGGTGTCTAAACTAACAACTGTAAGCACTTAACAACTAATCAGCTCAATTCCACCCACCTGTGTGAGTGATCTTTGACAGCTCCATCTGTTTTGAGTCAAAGTTTTTTATTTTCATTTTTCCTCATAAGACACTTAAAGGGAAAACAACTAATGAATTTGCAAGATTACTTTCAGATATTTTACATGTGATTCAAGGTACACAAATGCTTTTAAAGATACATTTACTTTAATGAATATTTCTAGAAACAAGTGACTACTACTCTATAGTTGACAATACAGTATATACAGGTGACAGCAAATACTGCAAAACAAGAAAGTTAGATATGGATTCGAAAACAAATACTGAGAAAAATCTTAGCAAAAAATTCAACATAAAAATTCTTGGCCTAAAACATTTTTAAAAATGGGAAACATTTATTAAAACCATTTATATGGCAATAATTGCCATATAACTGATGGTGATTGTTATATGTAACTAATATAAGCACTAAATCTTTTGAAAGAAGGGCAGGCCTTAAATACCTATAATAAAGCTAACATTGTATTAAGCATGAATATGAACATTGAAAAGATTGTGGAAGAATAAAATAGTCTCTTTATCACTACTATTTTTAAGAGAAGTGTGAATTTTCAAGGCATCAGGCAGCTAGTGAGGTATGGGAAAAAGTATTACTTTCTACTCCTGTTTGGATCCTTTGAGAATAACAATGGGGAGCTATTCTTTATGAAATTACATTTTACATATAGCCATGTCTAGCTGTAACAAGAACCTACTACTATTAAAACACCTTTACAATTGAGAAGCTTCAGACTATTCCCAGTGATTCACTGACCCCTTTTTTAAAATTCTTGTCTAGGTGAGTCCATTTGTTAGCTTACCAACATCAAAGAAGAAACCCTCAAATGCCTTGAGTTAGTAAGATTTGGGAGCAAACTGGCGATGCAATCTAAGCCCAGGTACTCTTCATTAAATTTCATGGCAAGAAGCAATACATGATTAATATTACTTTTGCCTAAACCAAAGAGAGCTCTGATCTTTCACCTCCTCTGAATTTCCAGGTTGATCTTTGTTGGGTTATGCTGGGTAATTTTTATACTCAAAGAGAGAACTCTTTAATAAATCCATTGCTTGAATCTCAAAGCACTATACAATATCAGAGCTGCAGGTAATCCCTTCTCAGGTAATTACCTTTGCAGGTAATCCAAAGGGCTTTTAAGTGCTATTTAGTGAAGTTCATACTTTGTACAGATGGGAAAACCAGGGTAAAGAGTGGTGGACAGACTGGCCCGAGGTTTCCTGGAATAGCTTTCTGTTAAGTGCCAATTGAGATTTTCCAGTGTAGTTGTCCCTGTAAGTCTATAACACAGTATCTTGCCCTTTGGATTACCTGCAAAAGTATAACATTTTTATTAGTTGGCTACTGAAATGGCTTAATTATTTTGTGTTTTCTCTTTTACAAAAAATTTCCTCAAACAAATGTTATATTCAAATACACTAACCTTTCGCAACAACTCAGCACTTCTTTAAGCTCGGTGTTAACTTAAAACATTTGATTCTCAGAAGAATAAATAATGAATGACTTCTATTTCCTTAGCAATTGCAATGAACAAAAAAATGTTCATTGTTACTTCCTTGGCCCCAACTGCCAAATCAGTCCAGTATCCCCTCAAAATAGAAAAGCAAGTAGAGCAGTTTTATGATATTTTTCAGAAGACAGTTTCTTAGATTTGCTATTTAAGAAAATGTTATATGGTATGTTTGCAGATATTTTTTACTAAAGAATTTGGAATATAATTGCTAACAATAGGAGAAGTGAAGCATTTTGTGGTAAAAGTAAAGTCTTGTGGCTACAACTTTGAAATTATAACCAGAAGAGATGGGTTCAAGTGTGGCCCTGCTTGAATAAACAATGAAAAAGTCATTTAACCACAGATTTTCAACTCTCTCAGCTGTAAAATAGAACAACTACCATATTTCCGAGAGAGTTTGACATGATTATGTAACCAAAAATTTATCAATATGTTTCATAAACTATATAAAATTGTCAACATCTTTATTCTTTTTTTTTTTTTTTTTTTTTGGTGCTGGGATCAAACTCGGGCCCTTGTACTTGCAAGGCAAGCACTTTAACCACTGAGCTAAATCCCCAGCCCCAACATCTTTATTCTTAAGGTGATTATTTCCACTAATTCAAAAAGATGAAAAGAACACAAATGCATATGGTTTGATCCTTAGTTTGAGAAAGATAGGGCCCAGTTTATTCAAATATTTTTCAGTATATAATTTTTGACCAGTTATGTGCTCAAAAATGACTGCTATCCGTTGACTTATCTAGAATATAAATGACTTGTTGAGAAGTCTCCATTTGATTGTGTTTTTGTGTCTCCAAATAAAACCACTTTCTTCATTTTTGAAAGAGCATATTTTTTTGTGACACAGCTAGCAAAGTGGCATTTAAAGCATTACTTATATTTCATTGATGTCTTTACAGTTATCATCTCTACGGCAGAATACACACTTAAATATGTATACACATATGTGTTTATATGTGTATCTGCTTTCATAAATTGCTTTGTCAATAGCCAAGTAATATCTTGATGTGTGTATATACTACTCCAAAAAGATAATGGCATTCCTAGACATCAAGGGTCAAATTCTTCCTGTCACACAATGCTGTGGTACTTTCTTGCCCTGTGTCTTAGTTACTTTTCTCTCCTTTCTGAGACAAAATACCTGACACCCCAAAGTTAAGGGAGGAAAGGTTTATTTAGCTCACAGTCTGTACTCAGTCCACACTCAGCTGGATCCCAGGCAGGGTGGCATGGCAGACAGGCAGAAGGCAGCAAGGGAAGCAAGAGAAGCAAAAAGGGAATAGACAAGCCTCTTTCTATCCCTTATATCTAATCCAGGCTGTCTGCCCTTAGGGAAGGTAGCACTCCCACCCTTAATCCCAGCACCCAATCCTAGTATCACATCCTCAATGCCAGCAGAACTATGCCAAACCAGTTAGTGGACTAATTTAGTAATCACACACTCTAGGTCCAGTCACCTCTGAAAACACCCCACCTATGACCACATGAGGCTTTGGGGGGACATCTAGCCACAAACCATAACACCCTGCAAATTTTTTTCCTATGTAATTATTGATTGCACGATATTATTAAGCTTGTTGGAAGCATACAATACTACATGTGAAAGTAAATTGTGTATAATCTGGGGCTTTTAGGTAAGAGGTAATGAAAATAATAAGACAGGACAGGAGGGTTCTGAAAAAGTACATTGAAGAATTAGAACTGCCTACATGGAATGTCTGAGACTAGTTGGCTAACTTTTCATTCAGTCCACTAGAATGTTATTTGGAAACTTGGCCTTAGTATATTCAGTGCCATCTTTCTTTTTTATCCCATGAAGATGTCTTTGGCCAACGCGTCATATCTCCAAAGTACTTTCTTTTTAAATTGTTTATAGCTCTTATTAAGAGATTGTTGGCCATAGCTGGTCTTTGTAGTTGGTTGTTTTTTTTTAATTTTTTTACCACTACCATAAATCAAAGGAAAGGAAATTTCAACCCTTGTGGTATGCAAGTCCTGGGGTTTAAAATTATAAGGCAGTGGTCATATTCTTGGGCTGGCGCAAATGCAGATTGGTATTGTGATTGCATCTCCTATGATATTATATGTGGCCAATCTCTTTGCCTGTATAGAAAATTAGATAGTTACCCTACTGCTGATCCCACTGCTTATCAAAAAGGGGGAGTGATTAAACCTCATGTGGGCTTCAGAAATACTTGAAAGGCAGGATACACTTGTTTCATCTCTTACATCATTTTCTGTTTTGTCATCGTGCAAGGTATGGCCTACTCCAAAGTGAAGTTTTGTTGTTTGTATCATGACGTGTGGGGGACGCTACTTTCTTAATACTTTTTGTGGAGACCTAAGTCCTTAGGATCTTTACCTCGGCCTCTGACGTCAGAGCTTCTCCTTTACAGAACAAGAAGGGTGGTGACCCTTGAGTTAGGCACTCCTGTTCATTTACCTATTCATTTATTTAGAGTACCAACTTTGTGACAAGCACTCATATAGTATCTAGGACACAGAGAGGGGAAAAGATCCAGAAAAATTCTTTTTATCAGTATATTCCTGCTTGCTCCCTAAAACTGAAATATTTCATTGGCAGAAGATTATTGAAATCTGCACTCTTAGAGGGCTGGGTCTGTCTCTTACTTTTATTTTTATATCCTCAGTACTTAAAATGTGTGACACTCAGTAGGTGCTTTGTAAATATTTAGTGAATTTAGGAAGGAATTAAGAGAATATTTGAAACTAGAAAATAGAGATGTTAATAACTGATGCCTTCCAGTGATGTTTGCAAATTTGAATAGAGTAGAAACTATACTTCATTAGCTTGGAGAAGAATATACATATTTGTGATGATAAAGAACAGTGTTTAAGAGTATGAACATTAGGTCTGTACTGAAGCCAGGAAGAAACTGGTTTCAAATTACCAGTTCCTTCTGTCACCTGTGTGATCCTGAGGAAGTTACCTAAGCTCTCTGTGCCTTAGTTTCTTCATAAGTAAAGTATTTATTTAGGGCAGTGGGTAGAGAGTTTCTATTTGATCCATATAGTAGTGTAGGACAAATCCTAGAAGAAAGCTCCTTTGGGATATATTTTCTCAATGATTAGGTTTAACAGGTAGAAAAGAATATTCCTTTCTATTTATAGAAAAATTCAGATTTCTCATTTTCAGGATTAAAATAACACCACCTCGACAAATTAAAATGAGAGCAGGCAATGACTTAATAACCAAAGTAAAGTGCTATCTAGAAGAAAACCCCAAAGTAAAGATTAGACAGCTGTGCATGGATTTAGGGACTGGGGAATGAAGGAATTAAAGTCAGAATCCAGGGTAGCCTGTTGGCAAAACACTGCTTTCAGATTCCCTAAGCTGGGCCCTTTCCCAAATTCCTAAATCAGTCTTTAGATGTACATTTGCACTTGGGACTCAGAGATGGATTTAGGAGAAGTGAAGAAAGGCAGAGGAATACACACCCTGAACAGGTTTTATCACATAAATGGATGTTTTATTATTTTCTTTCTCAATGTACTTTTGTATCCCCTTTTCCTTTTCTGACTTCTAGAAATTATCCCTCAACAATGATGAGGGAGAAATGAAGAAGATCAAGATGCTTGTGATCTAGTTACTAGCAATCTAGTAACAGAGTATGTGGCTGAATTAGTTCTTTTACTTCCTTTGCCACCATATTTCTAGGAGTTCTCTTAGCAGCATCAAAAATCTCAGCAAACGTAGGTTTTCTCTTCCTCTAGCCTGAGCCTTTTACTATACTTTGTCTGAGATTCTGAACAGACAGAACCAAGAGAAATCCACAAAGGTGGGGAAGCACTTGAACACTCAGCAACATACTAGACTGGGCAGGGAGCCATTGCTTATTCATGTCTGACACACAAGGGGCACTCAATAAATGTTGAAAGAATGACTGTGTATGACCAATGTCAGTCACTGAGCATCCCTTACGTAGAAACACACGTGAGACTTACATGAGACTTTCAATGTTCCTTGTATATAGGTAAGAGTGGGGCAGGGTTGAAATCTGGGCCTGTCTGGAAATGCATTCTTGGTTTAGTCAACCCCTAATTAGCTCTCAAAAATTTATGTATTATTAAATGTTGTCATCCGGGGATCAGCATGAAACTAGAATCTTCAAAACAACTGGGAAGGGCCCGAATAGGAAAATCTTGATGCTCCTAAAATGACAGATCCTAAAGGAACTAGAATCAGCAGAACTGTCAACATTTTTAGGGTCACAGAGTTAAGAGAAGAATGTTTTGCCAAAATCCAGGAGAGATCCTGAGCACAGGCCACCTTGGAAGAAACAAGGATATTAAAGCAAGAAACTCAGTCAATCTTTGCTAATCCCTCATGGAGGGAGTTTAGCATGTTATAAATATTCAATAAATGTTAGCTAGTATTTGATCAACACGATGCAAGTAATTACTTAAAAGCTGAGTTTATAGTACTTTACTACATGCCAGTCATGATTTCAAGTATTCAACATATATTAATTCAACTTAATAATCACAACAACTTCGAGAAACATTTGATAACATGAACTCCATTTCACAAGTGATGAAAACCAGCACAGAAAATGAAAGAACTTGTTCAAGATTACGTGGCTAATAAGGCATAAAATCCATGATTTGAATGCAGGTAATTTGGGCTCTTAGACCCAGTTTTTGCCCCTCTAGCAGTAATGTTTGTGCCAGTTAACATTCTTAGGTCCTGAGGGCAATGGAGAGTGTGTGATTGAGGAGGTGCCAACCTATTTCACTCTATTTTTTCTTTTACTGTTTCCATGTCAGTAGAAAATAGTAGATTATTATTTTATTTTCTCCAGAGCTCAATTTTTAAAATTTAAGATACTCATATGAAAATATCTACAATCTGTGTCTCTAACAAGTACCTTTCAGCATAAAACTCGAAAAGGAGCTTGTCAATCAAAATGAAATTACAATTAAGGGAGGTGGTACTAGTGGTGGAGTATTGGCCAGACTCATACCTATCTATACAAATAAAACAAACTCACAATCATCTCTGTAATTTTTCTAATCATACTAATATAGACTTATCATCTACAGATCATGACACTTCAAATGCTAGTAAATACCATTTGATCACTTTCGATATAACACTAGTTCCATCCAGTCCAATCATTGTTTTTATTTCTACCACTGTCTTTTCACAACAAAATGTACTGTACTGCGATTTATGAAAGACACATTGAAGTTACTGTATTTCAGTGCTGTATTTGGCTTAGTTTTATTTTTATATAGTTTGTTCTTATGATCACATAACATTACGATTTGTTGCCAGAGTTATCCTTTGGTCAGTTCAGCCAACCTAAATATTTGTTTATTGTTAGACAACTCTTCAAACTCAAGTAATCAGTGTCAGGAGTTTTATATATGTGTGCACGCACCAATATGAAGATGTGTCTGTGTGTATGTGCATGTGTATGTGCGTGTCTGTGTGTTGATTTAGCCAGGCTCTGTGAAATTTGTGAGTTCAAGCTCGCCAGAAAATGTGAAAACATTCACATTGTCATTGGTATGACATTTTAGCCACTTCTCAGTCATGGTAGAAGTGTGGCCTTGTGAGAGAGCAATACTCTAAGAAACATAGAAATTAGAGTCTCACGCACATTATTTCTATAAAGAAACATCTTACCAAACCTCATTTGTTCCAAAAATTGCCAGGCACAGAATCCTCCATCCATAACATTAAAAAATCCACTCTTTGAAATTTCCCTATACTGCTCATTTATCCCCTTGCTGGCAGACCGACAAACATATCTCAACATTTGTTAGAAAATCTTTCCACTTAAAAAATAATCTCACCTTACAAGAATGATTCCCAATCATACAATGTCTCAGTTTTGCCCTTTTTTACTCTGTAAATTGCATTTCCTTTTAAAAACCTTGAACACCTGATGAAATAAAAAGTGAAGGAAGTGGATTGCCTTCCCCAAGTTTATAAACAGACTTTGTTAATTTATTTAACATTTTTCTGAATTTTATTAGTGTAGTTTTGTGATGCATAGTGAATATATTCACATGGCATACTGGTATATACATATATATATATATATACATGCATTGCAACTTGATCCTTTTACTTCCCATTCTTTTCTCCTCACTTCCATCTCCCGCCCTCCCAAGATCACCTTCCCATGTCCAGAAAGTTTAACTCCATGTTTTCTATAATCTTTTTTATTTTCATCTCTAAATTACTTACACTTTGGGTGTCTTACATAAGAAAAATCATGAGATATTTAACCTTCTATATTTGACTGATTTTACTTAGCATTATGAACTCGAGGTACAGTATATCCATTTTTCTACAAATTTCTCAAATAGATCCTTCTTTATGGTTGAAAAGTACTCCATTGTGTACATTCATTTCTTTATCCATTTATCAGTTGATGAGCATATAAGCTCTTCCAAGATTTAGCTACATTGTTATGAATTGTATTGCTATATACAAAGTTATGTATGAATCATGGTAATATGATGTCTTTAAATCTTTTGGGAAGTTACCAGCAAGTGGGGTCAAGTGGAATTTCTGTTTTTAGTTTTTGGAAGAATCTCCATACTGATTTCCATAGTAGTTATATAAGTCTGTGTCCCTTCCAACAATGTAGAAGGATTCATTTTTTTCCCACATTACCAGCATTTGTTGCTTTCTAAATTCTTGATGATAGCCACCATTTTTGGAGTAAGATGGAATCTCAGTGTTATTTTGATTTGCATTTCTCTAATGGCTAAAGATGATGAAAAGCTTTTCCTGTACTTATGGACCATTTGCTTTATTTATTTATTTACTTTTTGCTCTTTTATTGGGGGACTGTCCTAATATTTGAGTGCTCTATCTGTTCTAGATAGTAGTCCTCTCTCTGAGAAGCAGCTGCAAATTTTTCCCCAGTCTGTATGCTGTCTCTTCACTCTGTTCTTTATTTTCCTTTGATAAGCAGAAACTTTTTAATTTGGTATAATTCTGTTTGTTGATTAATGCTATTTTCTCTTGTGCAATTGGGATTCTAATCAGAAAGTCTTTTCCTATGCTTGTTCTTTAAGAGTTTTATCTAATTTATCTTCTAGCAGATTATTTCTGTTTTTATTTTTAGATCTTTTATTGATTTTGACTTGATTTTAATACAAAATGAGAGATATGGACCTAGAGTTAATCATCTGCATTTGGATAATTAATTTTCCCAGCAACATTTATAAAAGATTCTATCTTTTCTCCAGCATACTTCTGGACCCTTTGCCGAAGTTCAAATAGCTGGATTGGCTAAGTGTTTCTGCATCTTCAATTTTGTTCCAATAATCAACGTGTCTATTTTTAAGCCATTTCTATTCTGTTTTTATCACTATACTTTGGAATATAACTTGAAATCTGGTATCATGATGCCTCCTGCATTATTCCTGTTGCCAGGATTGCTTTTGCTATTCTGGATCTCTTTTGGTGGCAGTAAATTTTAGGATTGTTTTTTATAGTTGTGAAGAATGTTGCTGTTATTTTGCTTGGGTTTGCATTAAATTTCTATATAATTTTTGGTAATATGGACATTTTTGTAATACTAGTTTTGCCTATTCAGGATGAGAAAATGCCTTTATATTTGTGGATGCCTCTTCGATCACTTTTTTCGGAGTAGGGTAGTTTTCATCTTAGAGGTATTTCACCTCCTTGGCTACCTTAATTCCTAGGATTTTAATTTTTTAAAGCTATCATGAATGAGGATGCCTTCCTGATTTCTTTTTCAGTGAGTTAATTGTTGATGTACAAGAACACAACTGATTTTTGTGTATTGATTTTGTATCCTCCTACTTTGCTGAATTTACTAGTTCTAAGTGTGTTTTGGCAGAGTTTCTTGGGTCTTCTATACAAAGAATAATGTCATCTGCAAATAAGTTCTTGCCTGTTCAAATATGTTATTTCTTTCTCTTGCCTGATTGCTCTGGCTAAAGTCAGATACTATATTGAACAGCTGTGATGAAAATAGACATCCTTGTTTACATCCTGACTTTAGATGAAATCCTTACAGTTTTTTTTCTTCTTTTGTATAATGTTGGTAGTGGGTTTGTAATGGCTTCTTATCAATTTGAGATATTATTCTTATTTTCATCAGAGTTTTATCACAAACGGACATTAGATATTGTCAAAGGTTATTTTTTTCCTATGTCTACTGAGGTGATCATGTGATTGTTTTACCTTCCCTTTATGTGATGGATTATGTTTATTGATTTCTGTATGTTGAATCATCCTTCCTTCCTTGGTTTGAAGCCAACATAGTCATGATGGCTAATCTTTTAAATGATTTTCTGCATTCTGTTTCCTATATCCTGTTGGGATTTTTGCATCTATGTTCTAGCTTGTAGTTTTCTTTGTTAAGTTCTCAACCAGTTTTGATATCAGGGTGATCCTACCATGAATTTACTAGTCTTCTTTCCCCTTCAATTTCATAGGAAAGTTTGAAAGTATTATTGTGAGATCTTCCCTGAAGTTCTGGTAGAACTCTGTGGTGAATCCATCAGATCTTGTGCTTTTCTTAATAGGTACAGTTATTACTATGTCTATTTCTTTGCCTGTTTTTGATCTATTTGGGTTTTTTATATCTTCATGTTTCAAATTTGTTAATTTTTATTTGTCTAGGAATTTCTTTTCTTCTAGTTCTCTAAATTATTGAAATAAGTATTCAAAATATTTTATTAAAATTCCTTGGATTTTGGTAGCATCCACTGTGATTTCATGTTTTTCATTTCCAATTGCATTGATATAGGGTTTTATTCTTTTTTATTTTAGCAAATAGGGCTAAAAGTTTATTGATCTTGTTTATCCTTTCAAAGAATCAACAATTTAATTCATTAAGGGTTTTTGTTGTTGTTATTGTTGCTGTTGTTGTTTAGGTTTTTGTTTTGTTTTGTTTTGTTTTTTAAAGATAGGGTCTCCCTGTACATTCCAAACTAGCTTTGAACTCACTATATGGCCCTGGATGGCCTCAAGCTTGTACCAATCCTCCTGTCTCAGCCTCTCAGTGCTGGGATTAGAATTATATGCCACCATGCCTGGTGATTCACTGATTCTTTGTAATTTTTTAAAATCTTAATTTAATTAATTTCTACTCTGTTATTTATTATTTCTTTCTTTCTATAAGTTTGGGGTTGGAATTTTTCTTGGTTTTCTAGGACTTTCATATGCACCATTAGGTTATTTATTTAGGATTACTCTACTCTTTCAATGTGTACATTCACAACTATAAAATTTCCTCTTAGGATATTTTCATTGTGTCCCATACTTTTTGTATCTTGTGCTTGAATGTCATTTGATTCTAGGAAATTTTTTTACTTTTTCTCTTTCTTCTGTGAGCCATTGATTACTGCTTAATGTATTATTTTATCACCACGTGTTTAGATAATTTCCATGTTTTGGTTTTTTTTTTTTTTGTCGTTGAATTCTAGTTTCATTTTGCTATGATCTGATAGTATGCAGAGGATTATTTCAATTCATTTGTTTTTGGAAGCATGCTTACTATAAGTCTATTTTAGATAAAATTCTCTGTGCTACTAAGAAAAATGTATATTCTGTTGTTTTTGGATGAAACATTGTAGGTATCTGCTACATTCATTTGTTCATTTCTCTGGTTTAACTCTGATATTTCTTTTTTATTTTCTTTGTACAGGTGACCTGTCTATGAATGGGGTATTGAAGTTCCCTTCAATGTTTGTACTAGTGTATGTCTGTCTTTTTAGGTCCAATAGTTTTGTTGGGGTTTTTTTGTTTGTTTGTTTCCCTTATGAAGTTGTGTACACCAACGTATAGTATGTATGTATTTTAGATTGTTATCTCTCCTGTTGAATTGCTCCTTTTAATACTATGTAGTGACCATTTTTGTCTCTTCTGGTCTATTGTGGCTCTAAGTCTGCTGTGTGAAAATAAAAGAGCTACTCCTGCTGGCTGGATTGTAGATTTTCATTCTTTTACTTTTAAACTATGTGCTTCCTTTAGAATGAGATGTGTTCTCAAGATGCATTCATTTACCTAGGAATATCTCAAGCTTATCATTCTTTATGGCAGAGTAGTACTCCATTGTATAAAAAAAAACTATTTTCTTAATCCATTCTGCTGTTGATGGGCATTTGGGCTGCTTCCAAGATTTAGCTATTACAAACTGTCCTGCTATAAACATGGGTGTGCATATATCCCTGCGGTATAATGATTTTAATTCTTTTGGGAAGATACTAAAAAGTGGAATAGCTGGGTCAAATGGAATCTCTAGTTCTAGTTCCCTGAGGAATCTCCACACTGATTTCCGTAGCAGAAGTGAAATAAATCAGACACACATGTTTAAATACCACATAGTTTCTCTGGTGTGAGAAACTGAAGTGTAAATAAAGAATAAAATGTATTATATTGGGAAAGGGAAGAAAATATCCAAATGGGAAAGGGAACAAGGGAGGGGGAAAGGAACAGAGGGACAAGAGAAATAAGAAATGGAAGGAAAAAAATGGAAACAAATCTTTGGTAAATAGGGAGGGAGGAGGGGGTGAGGGGAGGGGAATGGGAAAAAAAGAAGCAACAAGATATATCATGTACAGGTACAAATTCCCTATGATGAATGTTATTACTATGTACATCTAAAATGTACCATTAAAATAAAATTTAAAAATAAACAGAAATTCTTTTATTCACGTGGCTAACAGGAGCCTCAATGAGAAGCATGATTCCAAACAAGTGATACACTCTTTTACACCATCACTCTCTTATTGGGTCGCATTAATTACTTCAACCCATATATATTTCTTTGGTTAAAAGCATGCTATCAAACTGCCCGTTCCTAGTGAGAGCATATTATTTAATAAAAAAAAAAAAGAATGAGATGTGTCTCAATATATGATTGCATTTTGTGTCTCAATATATGTGTCTCGATATATGACTGCATTTTATTTTTTGATCCAATCTGGCAGTTCGTGTGTTTTGATTAAGGAGTTAAGACCATTGGTATTGAGAATTATTATTGTAAGGGCTTTACCAAGTCTTGTCATTACATTATTTCCAGTGTTGAGATTACACACACACACACACACAACACACACACATTTCCGTTTAACTACTCTCCCAATTAGATGCATACTTTTCTTTGGGCTCTTTGGTGATGTTAGCCTGCAGTCTCTGTCTAGGATTCCTTTAAGTATTTTCTATAGTGTTGTGTTAGTGATCATGTATTTTGTTAGAGTTTCTTTAACATCAAAAATCTTTACCTCTCTGTCCATTTTGCAGGCTAATTTTGCATGATATAAAAGCAATTGGCAATTGCTCTCCTTTAGGGCTTAAAACTGAAACCTCTCCCGACCTTTAAGTTCCTGGAATTTTGTTTATAATGTGTTTTGGAGAAGGCTGTTTTTGTTTTTTTTCCTGGTAGTGTCTATTTGGGATTCTGACTGCCTCTCGTACTTTAATATTGAATTCTTTCCCTAGATATAGAAAAAAATTTGCTATGATTTCAGTCATCATATTTTTCACACCTTTTGTGTCATCTTCCAACTTTCCTTTATTCCTATCAGTCTGAGGTTGGTTTCTTTTGCATCATTTAGCAGCTGTTCTACTCAGTTTATAAGGTATCTTGTCATGTTAGGGTATCGTGGAGTTTATGATCTACTATGTCCACCTTTACTTCAATTAATGACTCTGGCTTCATATTAGTCAAATTGCTACTCATGCTTTGTATTATTTTTTCATATCTTATATTTCTGCTTCTTTTCTTTTCATAATTTCTCATTCTTTACCTACATGGCCATTCATATTTTGCATTGCCTTATTCAACTCAATTAGATTATTGTTTGTTTCTTCTTTCTTCTCATCGGACATTTTTTAGAAATATCCTTTATCTGTTTAATTAAATCCCCTTCAAGCTTGCTAAAAACCTTATAGATTTGCTTATGTATTTGTTTAATCTCTTCATTTTGGTCATTTGGTTTTTGAGTTCTTTGCTTATAATGTCCTCTAATTCAATAGAGTAGAACTACACCACCTTTAACAATAGAAAAGGGATCTGCAATAATAGTATAAACCCAAAGACAAACCAAATACTGAAATAAAGTAAATATGTATTAAAATTAACAACCATACCATAATTATCAATGGAAAATAATCTATCAATAATAGCATAGTCAACCAAATAGCTAAAAATTAACAAAGCATAATAGTAAAAATAGTAAAAGGGAGGTTAGAAAGGGAAAAATGGAAGAAGTACAATTTGAATAAGAATGTAAAAGATGAGAAGGAGAAAAGAGATTTTAAAAAGAATACAGGAAAGCTCAAGAATAAGGTAAAAGTAACAGAAGAAAACCTTTAAAGAAGAAAAAAAAAAGAAAACCTTTAAAGAAGGATAAATTTGAGTCATTTGTGGGAAAATAAATACATATTGAGACCATAATAGTAAATGAAATAAATCAGATGCGCAGGCTTTAATATCACATGGGTTCCCTTATATAAGAAACCCAAAGTACAGTGGTACCTTAGTTTACAAACTTAATTTGTTTATAATTTTGGAAAATATGGCCACAGTTTCATTTGTGTGGGAAAGATGGCCTCAGTTGTGTTTGTCATCCAATACAGAGGTTGCAAACAAAAACAAAATTTTGCCAAATGCTTGTGCTTGTGAACTAAATTGTTTGCAAACAAATGCTTTTGTGAACTGTGGTACCACTGTATAAATTAAAAAGCAAAATAAAAGATAATAAGAAACAAGGAGATAGATATTTTGCTAGTGGGATGAGTACCAAAAGATGGAGGGGGGAGGAAGGAGGGAAAGGAGGGGAGGGGAAAATAAAAATATTAAGATGTGCTATGTGTATGTACCAACTCTTCATGATGAATGTAATTATTATGTACTGGAAGCATGTATTAATAAAAATGAAAATTTAAAAAGAACATAAAAATAAGAAAAATGAATAAAATAAAAAGCAAAAGAAAGAAAAAAAGAAATGAGTAAAAACTTCAAAGGAAAAGAGAAATTAGTTCAAAAAATTTCTCCACGTGTTTGAGTGAGTAGTTTATTTCCAGGACCTGTAGTACTGGAATCCACCAGATATGGAGGAGTGATAATGAGGCATGACTAGGATTTAGTTTGTTTCTATGCCCACTTTTTGCTGCATGAATGCTGAGTCGTGCTCTGCCTTTTCATGTTGGTGCGGTCAGTTAATAGTGTGGGGTCTACCTTATAGCTATATTCACTCCAGGTGCTCTTAGTGCTTATGCTCTTCTGTGTGTCCCAAGTCACTGTTATCTCCAACTAGCTTTATGATGCCCTGCTTACTTCAGAAGTCCCTCTGTCCATATACCCCAGGATGTGACAATCAGCAAAGCCGAGACCTATCCCTTGACATGCTGGCAGATGAGAAAAATAAAGAGACAACGGAGCTTTGTATTGGAAGTAGGCAGTAATAGTGACCAAAGAGTCTGTTTGACCTAATGATAGTGCTTTCAGACCCAGCTTCCTGACAAAATCACACACAACAGGCCTGTCGTCTCAGCACAGAGGATGGGAACACCACGTTTTTCCCAGCCTGAAATAGCCACTGCCTAAACCTCTCAGGGAGCCTCTCAGGGGGTCTCTGATGACCATCTTCCAACCAGTCACTACAGAAAGGTGACCCCAGAAAACCTGAACTGTATTTTTTCTGTGACCTCTGATTTCAGGAGTACCTCAGTCTTAGACAGTAAGCCCCTTCACAAAATGGCTCCTAATTTTGTCAAATATGGCAGGAGTTGGGGGTTGGAGATTTAGCTCAGTGGTAGTGTGCTTGCCTAGCAAGTGCAAGGCCCTGACTTCGATCCCCAGCACCTCCCCAAAAAATGGCAGGTGCTGCAGTGGATTTCTTCTCCAACTCCAGCCTTCCATGAAGGAGTCACTTTCAGAGCAAAATTACACCACACAGTATTATCAGCTTACAGTAAACCATGGTTTTTTCTTGGGGCTTGTGCTGCTGGTCCATTGTTTACCTCTGAGGCTGATGATCCTTTCGGGGCTTACCGCGTGTTTGCAGCAGAGAGGCCCCACTACCCAGGAGCTGAGGTAATTGCTGCAAACTGCCTCCTTCTTTCTTTTCTCTTTTTTGTCCTCAGTTTCTCTGTGATTTCTAGATTTTCTTTTGGCTCTTTCTTTTTTCTTGGAGTTCTTCTTTTTTCTATTCACTATGTTGTTGTTTTCGTGTATCTTGATTCCAGTTCATGAAATGGCTGTGATTTGCTGCTAGCCTTTGCAGCAACATCTTTCTCTTTTGTCACAGACTTATTTTCATCTTTTACATTCCCTTTCAGAAGATAAATGGACTCAGCAAACTTTACTTGCATAACTTCTAAAATCAATTTCTCACTAGATTTGACATGGCTGAATAGAGGAGGAGTCAAATTGGAAAAGCCCACTGAAAAAGATGGTTTTCTGAAGGTGGGAGGGGCTTTCACACTGAAACAGAAAATTAATAAGAAAGTTGATGTATGTAGACCAAACCAAACAGGCAACTGAAAAAAAAAAGAAGGGGTGCTGCCATGGTGGGCCTATCTGCCTCACTTCCCACTCCATTTTGATAGCAAGGCAGAAAGTCTGAGAGTCTGATCTAGTGCTGCAGAGATAAGATTCCTGGGACAGAATTTGCATTCACTGCCCCCCTCCATGTCTCTCCCTCTAAACACTGGGGAAAGCAGCATTCCTGCATTCTCCAGTCTAGCACTTACTGCAGGCAGGGGAGCCCCTCCCCTCACCAGACTCAGGCAAGCAAGAGGAAACACAGGTGAAAGGCATACTAGCCGAGTTGACACAACACAGGAGCCCACCTGCCCAGACAGCCGGCCAATTCACTGGGGTGCACACACACAGCTCCCAGCACTCACCTAAACAGCCTGTTTTCCCAGAGTGCCTTCTCAGTCACAAGCAAGTGCACATAGACCACAGGTCAGCTGAATTGCAGGCAGTTTACCCAAATAGCCTAGCACAAGTCCTGCATATCCAATGGACCACTGGATCACGGCCACCAGCTCTGACCACAGGCTGAGTGACTCTGTTCCTGCCTTGCATGCCAGTGTGTCACCCTAGTCACCAGAGCATATGCCCATCTGCAAAGAACATGGGCGGTCACCTGCAACCAGATGGCAAACAAGACAAAAAGTGAATTGTGCAATCTCTTGGGCTCTTTGGCATAGCAGTTAGGAAGAAATTGCAGCCACTAATGTCCACTGCAGAATCCACACCAGCACTCACCAAGAGCTAAGGAACCCCACCCACATTTTGGGACTGTAGACTCCAGCCATTAGGGACATATACCCCAAGAAGTCTGCAGAGTCATGAGAGTAAAGAGTGGCTCCACACTGTTCCAAGTGATTCCATGCCAATCACTTCCATCTCCTGCAGAATCCCCAACCACTGCATGAAAGCAATTGCAGAGTTCAGAGAACACCCACTGGAGCAGATGTCCAAGCATGCCCCTGACTCACTGATCCTGCCTGACAATTCTACCACCATATTGAGGGAAGGGCATAGGAAGACTTCTTAACCCAAGACCTGGGTCAGTGTCAGACTTTGCCTGCATGCCTGCAATTTGGTAGAATAAAGTGCTGAGATTGAGTTAGCTTCAATACTGCAGTGGATCAGAAATGATATTGGTATGGCTGCATACAGTCGTGCCACAATCAATTCAAGAAAGGAATAACAGGTGCATCTGAGTTTTCTGGCATAGAAATTACATGTGAGTCACATATATATTCTCTTGTTGGAGTATTTAAACAGAGTTCCCATCAGATATCTTCTGGGTTTTGAGGGATTTGGGGCTTTTTGTTTTGTTTTGTTTTTTTCTTTTATGTTTTCTGTTTATTTTATTTTGTTTTTATTTCTTCTTCTATTTTGTTTTACGTGGTGTCTATGTTCTCTCCCACTTCTCATTTCCTTATCAAATTTCTTCACCTCAACCTCTTACAGCAATACTATTATCTTATTTCTTTTTTCTTTGTCCCAGTATGTAAACTCAACTTTTTAATTTGCCATATTCTACTCTCTCTCTCGGTCACTCTTATCTTCTCCTGTATTAACTCTCTATCCTCCTCATCTTATTCCCTAGGCTCTTCCATATCTTACCTTGTCCTCTTATATCTCTTTTCCACATTACAGGTACACAAAGTTAACAATAGGTTCCAATGGCAGCATAGCTTCCCTCAATCACAAAGTACACCTCCCTCCTTCCATATCTTATCCTCACCCCTACAAATATCTTCTTAAAACCCTCAACACAAACCATTCAACCCAACTAAAATACTACAACAGAATCGGATCCATAACACATTTTCTTTTTTAAATCTGTCACTATCACTCCACCAACCCCTCCCTTACTGACTTACACTCCTCTTTCATTCACCCTTCAATTTCTTCCCTCCACTCATCTCACCACATTGCAGAACAACGACTAATAATAATTGAGCATAGGTTGTGTAAAGTATTGAAAAAAAACAAAAGTGTAAACACAAGTTCTATCTTTCTGTAAGTGATGTATGATGTGATCTGCTGACACTGTTATAACCAGAAGTAATTCTTTCTTCAAAATATAGGGACAGAGTCCAAGTCACTTAAGTTAAATAACTGAAGGGGTAAATACTATCTCTGGACATACAAAGCTAAACACATATCATAGGGAGGCAGTATCTTAACTAAAATCATCATATAAACTACAAGCTCCCTGTATCCTACTAGACTTCAATGCATAGTACCCAAAAAAGGAAAAAATGGGGGAGGGACAAAAAAATAAAAATACAGATACATGCACAAAGGATCAGGAGAAAACAAGGCAACAAAAGACCCTCACTGTCTATCAACTCTGATAAGGCAGACCAAGGGGGCACAAAAATGAGAGGAAAACAAATAACAGGTAGCAGATCTCTATTGAAAGTTTAAAGAACAGATGAAGAAACCTGCCAAGTTCAAAAAGGGCATGACCCAAAAGTTTGTGAATTTATTACTCCAAAAGCCCAAAGTGGATCTGGGGGAAACAAAAAAAAAATTGTAAGAGCTGACCAAAATGGTTCAAAATATGAATGACAAATTCAACAAAGATATAGAAACCACAAAAAGGGCATCAGACAGAAATACCAGAAATTTAAAAAAAAAACTGTATAGCACTCATAGACTGCAGAAATTACCAATGTGAAGACAGAGTGTCTAAAATTGGGGACAAAATGTCAAGTTATTAATGACTCCGAGAAGCCAAAAAAGAGAACAAAAGTAAGTTATCCAGTGGTGACTACATGACACTAAGAAGACCAGCGTAAGGCGAATTGGAGTTAGAGGGAAAACTAAGAGATAACACAAATGCAATTATCAATTTGTTTACAGAAATCATAATAGGAAATTTCCCAAAGATGAGAAAAATCTCAACATACAAGAAAGCAAGACTTCCAAAACACCAAACTGTGATGAGAAAAGAAGCTCACAAAGACTTACCATAGTTAAATTGTCAGATTTTCAACAACAAAACAACAGAATATTAAAAACAGGGAAATATATATATAACATATATATTATATACAATAATATAACATATATTATATAATATATGTTATTATATATAATATATATTATATAAAATATAATATATTATATAAAATACATAATAAATACATTATTATATAATATTATGTGTGTAATATATGTTATATATGATATAATATATAATATATTATATATACGAAGTTAAAATCATTAGAATTACAGCAGACTTCTCAACACAAACCATAAGGCCAGAAGAGCTTGGAGTGAAGTATTGCAACTTCTAAGAACAAAGAAGTTGCAACCCAGATTAACATACCCAGGAATATATTTCTTCAAAATACATCAAGAAATAAGAATATTTCATGGAAAAAAAGTAAAAACCCTCAGGAGATACATGAATACTAAATCAGCACTCCAGAAAATACTCCAGAATATCCTAAATAAAAACAACAAAACCAATGAAACCAAAACACAGATAGAATGAAAACACCAAGCAAGGTCAATGAATAAGCAATAAAAATAAAAAATGACAGAAATAGAAAAAGAAAGGAGTCACCAACAAGGAAAGAGCACAATGTTAGAAATGAACCAATACCTCTCAGTAATATCTCGCAATATTAATGGTATCGGTTCTCCGATTAAAAGACGCAGCTCAGCAGACTGGATCAAAAAGGAAAAAAGAATTCAACAGTCTGTTGCATTCAAGAAACTCATATAGGGGCTGGGGATTTAGCTCAGTGATTAGAGTGCTTGCCTTGTAAGTACAAGGGCCTGAGTTCGATCCCCGGCACCACCAAAAAAAAAAAAAAAGAAACTCATATAATCCACAAAGATATTCATAGACTAAAAATCAAAGGGTGTAACAAAATATTTCATGCACAAGAACCTGGAAAACAAGCAGCAATAGCAATTTTAATCTCAGATGAGGTAAACTTCAACCTAAAACCGATCAGACAAGACAAAGAATGTCGGTACATACTAGTTAAGGAAAAAATCCAATGAGAAGAGTTAACACTTATAAAATACTTATTCACAAAATACTGGAGCACATATCTTCATAAAACAAATACTCCTGGATATAAAAGATTAAATAAACATTAACACAATAATAGTAGATGATGTCAATACCCCACTTTCACAAACAGATAGATCAGTTAAATAAAAAAATCAATAAAGACACCCTTGAAACACACTCTTGAAAATACGGACTTAATATATATCTACAGAATGTTCTACCTTACTACATCAGAGTACTCATTCTTCTCTCGGCACACAGAAACTTCTACAAAAATAGATCACATACTAGTCCATAACACCTGCTTAAGTGATTATAAAAGAATTGAAATCACCCCATGTTTACTATCAGACCATTGTGCAATGAAAATAGAAATCAACCACAGAAGAAATCACATAAAATTTAGAAGCATCTGGAAACTTAATAACACACTCTTGAACAGACAGTGGCTCACAGAAGAAATAAAGGAATAAATTTAAAATTTCTGCAAGTTAATGACAATGACCATATAACACACTGAAAGCTCTAGGACACAAGGACAGCAGTCCTAAGAGAGAGCTTCATTGCAACCAATGCTCGCATTAGGAAAACAGAGTAAGCTCAAATAAATAACTTGTTGAGAAATATTAAGACACTTGAGAAACAATAATCTAAACCCAAACTGAAATTAAGGAGAGAAATCATAAGGATTAGAGTAGAAATCAATGAAATTGAGATTAAAAACAATACAAAGACTCAACAAATCAGTGAACATGTTCTTTGAAAGAATAACAAAATAAATAAATCTTTAGGTAAACTAAAGAGAAAGAGAGAAAAGACTCACATCAATGCAATTAGAAATGAAAAAGGTGAGATTATAACACCATATAAATCCAGAATATAGAAACTACTATGAAAAATTGTATTCCAAAAATTAGTACATCTTGAAGAAATAGGACAGATTCCCAGACTCATACAAATTGCAAAAGCTAACCCAAGGAAACACAAAAATACCAAACAACCCAATAACAAGCATTGAAATTGAGACAGTAATGAAGAAAACGTCCAGGTAAAAAAAGCCCAGGATCTGATGGATTTACTACTGAATTTTCCAAAACCTTTAAGGACATTTATCACCAGTAGTGCTCAAGCTCTTCAATCAAATTGAAAGGAACAGAGTGCTTCCAAACGCATTTATGAAAACCAGTATTGCTCGCATCAAAAAACCAGATAAACACTCAACTAAATAAGAAAATTACAGGCCAATCTCCTTAATGAACATAGATGTAAAAGTCTTCAACAAGTTACTACCAAATAGAATGCAACACATCATTGAAAAGATCTTATATCATAACCAAGTAGATTTCATCCCAGGGTTCCAAGGGTGGCTCAACATACACAAATCAATAAATGTAATACACCATATAAACAGAATCAAGGACAAAAACCACAAGATCATATCACTTGATGCAGAAAATATTTTTGACAAAATCCAACACTCCTTCATGATAAGAACAGTAAAGAAGATAGGTATATAAGGCCCATACCTGAATTTGATGATAGCTATTTATGACAAAACAGCCAACATCATATTAAATGAGAAAAAAAAAACTGAAAGTATTATTGCTAAAATCAGAAACAAGATAAAGCTGCCTGCTAGCACCACTTCAATTCAACATAATAGCTGAAATATTAACCATAACAATCTGGTAAGAGAAAGAAATAAAAGGGATATATATATAGGAAAGGAAGAAGTCAAATTATCATTATTTGCAGATGACATAATACTCTCCATAGAAGAACCAAAGAATTCCACCAAAAACTCTTGGAATTAATAACCAGTTTAAGCAACATACCAGGATTAATAGCATTCATATATACCAATAATGAATTCAAAGAGAAGGGAGGGGGGAATAAAAGAAAGGGAAAAGTAAAAAAATGGAAGGAAAAAGATGCAAACAAAGCTTTTGTAAATGGAGCAGGGAAGAAGGGTTGAAGGGAAAGGAGAGGAATAGAAAAAGAAGAATTAAGTTATATTTTGCACAGGTACAAATTCCCTAATATAAATGTGACCAATGTGTATGACAAATATTTACTAACAAAAAAATAAAGCTATAAAAAAGATTCCGGATGGAAAAAAATGCAAAAAAAAAACCCCAAAAAACAAAACAAAACAAAAAAACCCAACAATACCATTCAAAGTAGCACCACAAGAAATTAAATACATAGGAGCTAGCTTAACAAAAAGAAGTGAAAGACCTCTCCTCCAAAACTGTTATACATCAGTTGCTGGGCATTTGGGCTGTTTCCAAGATTTAGCTATTACAAACTGCGCTACTCAGCTGTATGAAAAGATAAACTTGAGATATTTCTAGGTAAATGGATGCACCTTGAGGACATACTCTTAAGAAAAATAAATCAGACAATATTTTTCTCTGGTACAAGAAACCAAAAGTGTAAATAAGGACCCAAATGTATAATAGATATTGTGAAATAAGAAGAAAATGCTCAGATGGGAATCCAACATGGCTGAAGAGAGCAGAAGCTATGTAGGATTTGCTCTGTGAAAATTCATCAAAAACCCAGGTAAAAGAAAATCCTGAGGGACGGATAATCTTATTCCAAGAAGAACATGGGACAAGACCTATAGATAAGGTGAGATATAGACGTGGGACGCTACAGAACTACGAAATACCTCTCGTTTTTACCTCTGGAAACTGCATCCACCCTGCGCCACAGCCAGCGGGATGGAGCTGAACACCAACGCAGCTGGCTACCAGCCGGGAACAGACCGAGCGCCCGTGCTGCTGGCCTGGGCTGCACAAACGCCCATGCCGCCGACCCGGGGGTGCCCGAACACCCATGGCCACTCCGCCAACCAGCCCTGAGCGACTCAAGCACCCATGCTGTGGGGCACTGCCGCCAGTCGTCAGACAGAGGGGTGCGCAAACACCCGCACCTCTATGCCGCCAGCTTCAGGGAGCCCGAGTGCCGCCGGAGAGACACTGCGAGCTGTGGGAGGCTGGGCAATCTTGCTGCCGGCCCTGGGGTATACCACGCCCAGCCTGCAGAACCGCTGTGGGGTGGGAGTGGTGCACAGGCTGACGGGGGTATCCAGCCTGCTCTGCTGAGCCAAACAGGAGAGTTTGGAGACGAGATCCTGAGCAGCTGCCCTCCCCCCTTTTTCCTGTTCTTTTCTTTCCGCCTCACCACAAATAAAGGATCCTGTAGCCTAGCAATTACACCAGCACACAGATGACCAGGAAGCTGCTCCCTCCTCCGAGGAGCCCCCAGGATTTTCTTCTTCTTTTTTTTTTTTTTTTCCCCTCTCCAAGCGATAACCACTACCTGGAATTCCTAGAGATGCAGAAATGATGATCTGCAGCATCATCAAGCATTGCTGAAAGAACAAACCGCCCCCCCACACACTACCCTGCTCTCAATAGCCATCTGGGGAAAGAAAGAGAAGGGAACAAAGTTGTAATTCACCAGAGACAAACTTTCCTCAACCGCACCCGCCTTGCAACAGCCTGGCCCCCATCTGCCGCAGCAACCTGCAGTTCCTCTGCCTGATATCCGTGAATATGCCACACAGCACAAGCCCAGCCCTGCTTTCAGCGTCTGGGAGAGAGGAGAAAGGAGAGGAGGCTGTGCATACACAGAAGAGCCAACCATACCCGAGCAACTGAGGAAAAGTGGCGGAGTCATAAAGGGTAAGGAGATGTGGGCAGGCCACCAAGGGACCCCCAGCGAGACACTGGATGAAAACCCTGCTCTAGACTCGAAATTCAGAGGCCAAGGTCAGCACAGTACCCAGCACTAACTACTGCAATCCGGGTGGTGCCGCCAGCACAGATCTGGGTTCTGACTTGGACACTACCATAGGACTGTGGACATTAAAAGAACTTCACTATATATATATATATACTTTTTAAAATTTTTTTTTCATTATTCACTTGATTATCTTTTGCTTTCCTTCCTCTATCTGTTCTTTTAGATGTGTTGCTGTTTTGGTTTCTACTTCCATTGTCTTCTGTGTTCTTCATCTCTCTTTTTTCATTTTTGTCTTTCCTTCCTCAACTGCCTCTTCTGATTTTATTTTCTCTCTTTTTTCATGCAAGTGAAAAATATCTAGATTTTTTTTCGGTCAGCTCCAGTATTTTCACCCTTCACTCTCCCTGGCCTGTCTCCTCCAGTTTCCCAATGTGTAAGTGATCTTCTTTTATCCTCCAGCTTTACATCTACTATATTCTTCTGCAATTACCTCTATCTCTCTCTACTCCTCTCAATTCCCCACCCATACAGGGTAAAAACTACTCTACTAATGGGAAACCCACTGCACAGAAACTCTGATGTATGTTAGATGTTGCTATATAATTGTAGACCTTGTTTCTTTAGTTAAAGATACAAAATGAACAGTTACCACAATCTATAAATATCATGTACATGCTTGATGCTATTGTTATTACTAATGTACCACTATAACCAGG
Source organism: Hystrix cristata (assembly GCA_004026905.1). Taxonomy (NCBI): domain Eukaryota; kingdom Metazoa; phylum Chordata; class Mammalia; order Rodentia; family Hystricidae; genus Hystrix; species Hystrix cristata. The sequence continues at coordinate 51,931 of PVJO010011090.1, forward strand.
GCGATATACCCGTTAAAGCCAGTTGTACTTACTTGAATAACAATCATATAAGTATCTGGGGTCATACTCACCAACATAGTCCAGTACCAAAAAACTAAGTGCTGGATCAAATAGACAGAAATTTCTGATCCCTGTTAAACTTGGAAAATAGGATATTGAGACAAATACAAAAGCCAAGAGCCACACATATCTGGAAGACACCTCTAAGGAATAGACATTGCCTAGAAAAGTCTTGATATTTGCCTCAATACTACCTACCATAAACAAACTATAAAATCCAGCAAAGAAAGCAAAATAAAAGAGATAATGGCAAGACATAGAAGTAAGTTACAACCCCAGACTCCCAGCCCCCCCCCAGAACAAATCCAGAAGACAACAACATAGAGGAAAGGCGAAGACAACCAACTGAACTTTCAGAAATGATAGCAGCAGAAGTTAAAAAAACAGATAAATGAGGCCATAGAGAACATCAGATTAGAAATAATTGCACAAGTTAAAAAAGAGATGATGATGGTAATGAAAGACCTGCTTAGTGAACTTAGAGAAGACACAGATAAAAAAGCAGAAGAGCTTAGGAAAACATTGGAAAACTTAAATACTCAATTCAAGAAAGAAATGGAACCCATGAAATTGATTCAAACAGATATTCAAGAGATCAAAAATGCTTTTGAAAGTATTCACAGTCGATTGCATGACAGTGAGGATAGAATCTCAGATCTAGAAGACAGATCTGAAATTAATGACCAGGAAAAGAAAGACTTCCTAAAAATAGCTAGAGACTATGAAAAATCAATGCAAAAGCTGCAAGATGACACAAAAAACAGCAATGTAAGAGTGATTGGAGAGAATGAAACAGCAGGAAATTCTGAAAAAGTTTTAAAAAGGTTGTTCGCAGAAATAATGACAGAAAACTTCCCAACCATGAGAAGAGAACTTGACATATAGATAAGTGAGGCATATAGAACCCCAATTAGCCATGATCAAAATAAATCTACACCAAGACATATAATAATAAAGATTTCAGAAATTCAACACAAAAACAAAATATTGAAAATCATTAGAGAAAAAACCAAATCACCTATAAAGGAAAACCCATCAGAATCACAGCAGACTTCTCAACACAAACCCTCAAGTCAAGGAGACCCTGGAGCAAAGTATTTCAAACCCTAAAAGAAAACAATTTCCAACCCTGATTGATGTACCCAGCCAAATTATCTTTCAAATTCAATAATGAAATAAGATTTTTCCATGATAAAAAACAACTGAAGAAATTCATGACCACTAAACCATCACTACAGAATATTTTGAAGGATATCAAAGAAAGGGAAAAAGGAGACTGTAACTCCAAGGACACCAGTAAAAAGAATCCATCAGGCAAAACAAGTAGTTAAACAGAAGGGAAAAACACAACCAACAACAGAAGAAGACTATGACAAAAATGAGTCAAAACATAACAGTTATAACTATCAATGTAAATGGCCTCAACTCACCAATCAAAAGAAACAGACTGGCAGAATGGATCAAGAAACAGGATCCATCAATATGCTGCATCCAAGAAACACATTTAACCCGAAAAGAAATTCAAAGACTGAAAAGCAAAGGATGGAAAACAGTACTTCATGCAACAGGAACCCAGAAAAAAGCAGGGGTCGCTCCTAACTGCAGACAAAGTGAACTTCAAGTCAAGACTGGTCAAGAGAAACAAAAAAGTCATTACATACTTATTAAGAGAAAACTCCAAGAGGAAGAGATAACAATCATTAATATTTATGCACCAAATACCAGTGTACCTAACTACATAAAACAATTATTAAAGGACATGAAAGATCAAATAAACTCAAACACAATTATAATGGGAGAACTCAACACCCCACTGTCACAAATAAACAGATCAACCAGACAAAAAATCAACAAAGAAATATCAGAACTGAATCAAATCTGTGAACAAATGGACCTAGCAGATGTCTACAGAGCATTCCACCCCACAACATCAGAATACACATTCTTCTCAGCTGTACATGGGACATTCTCCAAAATAGACCACATGCTAGCTCATAAAGTGTACTTAACTAAATGTAAAAAAATTGAAATTATCCCATGCCTATTATCAGACCATAGTGCAATGAAATTGGAAATCTATGGCAAAAGAAACCAAAAAAAAAAAAAAACACATAAACACATGGAAATTAAATAACATCTTCCTGAACAAGAGCTAGGTCACAGAGGAAATTAAAGAAGAAATTAGGCAATTTGTACAATTAAACAATAATGACAATACAACATACCAGAATTTATGGGATGCAATGAAAGCAGTGCTATGAGGGAAACTCATTGCATTGAACTCCCACATCAGAAAAATAGAATGAGCTCAAATAAACAACCTAACGCTGAACCTTAAACATCTAGAAAAAGAAGAATAAACCACACCCAAAGCTTGTTTGAGAGAGGAAATTATAAAGATCAAAGCTGAAATTAATGCAATTGAGACTAAGAAAACAATATAAAGAATCAATGAATCAAACCAAACCATCTTTGAAAGATTAAATAAAATTGACAAGCCCCTAAACAACCTTATCAAAAAAGGGAAAGAAATTACTCAAATCCATGCAATAAAAAATGAAAAGTGTGAAGTCACAATTGACCCTGTAGAAATCCAAAGGATCATCAGTACCTACTTCAAAAACCTATACTCAAACAAGATGGAAAACATTGAAGAAATGGACAGATTCTTAGATACATATGAATTACCAAAGTTGAATCAAGAAGAAATAAAAATGCTAAATAACCTAATATCATCCACTGAAATTGAAGAGGTAATTAAAAACCTGCCAACAAACAAAAGCCCAGGTCCGGATGGATGTACAGCTGAATTCTACAAGAAATTCAAAGATGATCTAATACCACCACTACTCAAACTCTTTAAGGAAATTGAAAGGGAAGCAGTACTCCCAAAATCACTCCTGGAAGCAAGCATTACCCTGATAGCAAAACCAGAAAAGGATCCAACCAAAAAAGAGAACCACAGGCCAATGTCCCTAATGAACATAGATGCAAAAATTCTCAGTAAGATACTGGCAAACAGAATGCAACAAATTATCAAGAAGATTATACATTACGACCAAGTAGGATTCATCCCAGGGATGCAGGGATGGTTCAACATATGTAAATCAATAAATGTAATACACCATATCAACAGAGTCAAAGACAAAAATCACACGATCATTTCAAAAGATGCAGAAAAAGCATTTGACAAGATCCAGCACCAATTCATGATTTAAAAAAAAAAAACCCTACAGAAATTAGGAACAGATGGTTGATACCTCAATCTGATAAAAGCCGTCTATGATAATCCAACGGCCAGCATCATACTAAATGGTCAAAAACTGAAAGCTTTCACTCTAAATTCAGGAACAAGACAAGGCTGTCCACTATCACCACTCTTATTCAATATAGTTCTGGAAACATTAGCCAGAGCAATTAGGAAAGACAAAGAAATAAAAAGAATAAAGATATGAAAGGAAGAAGTTAAACTAGCATTATTTGCTGATGACATGATACTCTGCATAGAAGACCCCAAAACTCCACCAAAAAGACTTCTAGATTTAATAACCAAATTCAGTTGTGCACCTGGATACTAAATCAACACTCAAAAATCAATAGCATTTCTATATACAAATAACAAACTCACTGAGAAAGAAATTAAGGAAGATACACCTTTCACAATAGCACCAAAAAAATGAAATACTTAGGAATCAATCTAACAAAGCAAGTAAAAGATCTTTACAGTAAAAACTATAGTACTCTAAAAAAGGAAATTGAAAGGGATGTCAGAAAGTGGAAAGACATCCCATGTTCTTGGATAGGAAGAAACAACATAGTGAAAATGGCCATACTTCCTAAACTACTGTACAGATTTAATGCAAATCCAATCAAAATTCCAATAGCATACTTCACAGAATTAGAGAAAGCAATCATGGAATTCATCTGGAACTAGAAGAGACCAAGAATAGCAAAAACAATTCTGGGCAACAGGGCCAAGGCAGGGGGCATCACAATCCCTGACTTGAAATTATACTATAGAGCTACTCTGATAAAATCAGCATGGTACTGGCAAAAAGACAGACCCAAGGATGAGTGGAACAGGTTAGAAGATGCAGAAACAACTCCAAACACACTCAAATACAAAGGAGTCAAAAACCGTCACTGGAAGAAAGATAGCCCTTTAATAAATGGTGCTGGAAAAACTGGCTTGCCACATGCCAAAAACTAAAACTAGATGCATGTCTCTCACCATGTACTAAACTAAAATCGAAGTGTATCAGAGATCTAAACATTAAAACAGAAACACTAAATCTACTGGAAGATATACTAGGAAGAACTCTTGAAGACATAAGGATAGGAAAAGAATTTATGAAGAAAACTCAGACTGCACAGGAAACAGCACAAAGGATCAGCACTTGGGATCACATCTTATTAAAAAATTTTTGCACAGCAAAAGAAATCACCAAAAGAATGGCATGAAAACCCACAGAGTGGGAAAAAATTTTTACCAACCATTCCTCAGACAAAGGTCTAACATCTAGAATATATAGAGAACTCAAAAAAATCAGCCCCCCCCAATTTACAGACCCAATCCAAAAATGGGCATCTGGAATGAATAGACACCGCTCAGATGAAGAAATACAAAAGGCAAACAAATATATGAAAAAGTGTTCAACATCACTGGTCATTTGAGAGATTCAAATTAAAACAAGGCTAAGATTTCATTTCACTCCAGAAAGATCGGCTATCATCAAGAAATCAACCAATAACAAATGCTGGCGGGGATGTGGGGAAAAAGGAACCCTCCTCCACTGTTGGTGGAAATGTAGACTGGTCCAACCATTGTGGAAATTCCTCAAAAAACTACAACTAGAGGTTCCATTTGACTCAGCTATTCCTCTCCTTGATATCTTCCCAGAAGAATTAAAAACATCAGACCACAGTGATATATGTACAACCATGTTTATAGCAACACAGTTTGTAATAGCTAAGTCTCAGAAATAACCCAAATGCCCAACAACTAATGAATGGCTAAAGAAGATGTTGTTTTTCTATACAATGGAGTACTGCTCTGCCACAAAAAAGGTAAACTTGAGATATTTATAGGTAAATGGATGTACCTTGAGAACATGCTCTTAAGTGAAATAAACTGAACACTCACGAGTATATATCTAATTGTTTCTCTGGTATGAGAAACTGTAAGCATAAATAAGGACAAAAAAGTATAATAGATACTAAGTAAAAGAAAGATAATATTCAATAGGGAGGAGAATCAGAAAGGTGGGGGGAAGGAAAGGAAAAAGAAAGGGTAAAAGAGGGAAAATGTAAATAAAGGTACTGTAAATAGGGCAGAGGGGAGCGGAAGGTGGGGTGGGAAAGAAGGGGGGAGAAACCAAGATGTATCATGTACAGGTACAAATTAACTACGATGAATGTGATCACTATGTATACAATCTACCAATACTTGTTCTTGGAACTAAAATTAGAAAAACAAATTGTTTAGTTATGACAGACTGAGTTTTATATATCTGCAAAAGGATTTGATCTGTATACAAAACACTACCAAGGATAAGATCTTTTCCCCATGATGCCAGATATTATTAACTAAAATTTTTACATACTGTAAGAGGAGAAAATGAAAGGAAAATTACAAATGAGTGTCGTTTTTCAGATAGAAATAATATGCTACATTAGGCAAAGGGGTAAAATCTTCAATGTGTCAACTTTCAATCTTGCTTGTTTAATTAATTTTACATATAAAAGTCAATGATTAAAAACATTATGTGGCAGCAAATTACTTTACCATTTTTACCTTTGCACTTTGCTGTACATAAGTTAACCGCATCTTTCTATGTCTGCCACAACTGTGAGAACTTAATGCTGCTATTATTGAACAGCAGAGGACAAATAATGAGTGAAAGAGTACAGAATTATCTTTATGTTATTAAATTTTATATTAAATTACACTGAATTATAGTGCATGCAAGCAAAGGCAGGCAGAGTGTTATGTGGACTAATGGAAATACTAATCCCACACTCCTGATAAATGTATTGTGTATTGCTTCTGTTTCAATATAAGTGTATAATGTATGTTATATTTGTAAATCATATTGTATGACCTTATTGCTTGATGACAAAGAAAATTACAAATATATACATTAAGATTGTAAGTTAGGTATCTGACAAAAGTCTTGCCATAAATATTTTCCACGTCTCTACGAAAAGAGAGTGGAAGAGATAGAGAGAGGGAGACAAAAAGGGAGAGAATGAGAGAGAGAAAGAGAGAAATTCTAAATATTCTGTTTTTGTTTTTTTTTTTTTTGTTTTTTTTTTTTTTTTTTTTTTTTTTTTTTTTTTTTTTTTTTTTTTTTTTTTTTTTTGGTGCTGGGGATCAAACTCAGGGCCTTGTACTTGCAAGGCAAGCACTCTAACCAGTGAGCTAAATCCCCAGCCCCTAAATATTCTGTTTTTCAGTAGTCATTATCTCTTTGAGAATTTGAATATGTAGAAATTAAGCAAACCTTAACTCATGTAAAATTTCATGTGAAGACTGTTACACTTCAGAATATTACCCCTGAAAAAGCTGTGTCTGACGTTATGAGCCGCAACACACAGATTAACCCAAATTCTCAATTCCACATTTTCATAATAGACACACACACAGGTACACTTGCATACACACACCCACCCACAAGGACACAGATACACTGAGGATACTAATTTTCCCATATTTTGAGATATAATGTGCACACCATATAACTCATCATTTTACAGTGTAGAATTTAAAGGATTTTAGTACCTAATTTCAAAGATTTTTGCCATGGCAAAAAGAAAGGCTTTACTCATTATCATCCACCTATCATTCGCCCTTCTCCCAAACTGAGTAGCTGATTTTAGTAATTAAAAATAATGCTGCTATGAAGAACCACATATAGTTATATGTGTGAACATATTTTCAATTGTTTTTTATATCTTGCATAGGGGAGATGTATTTATTCAAATATTTTCTTCGTTTTTAAAATTCAGTGATTCATCTTTTTGTTGATGAATTGTAAGAAAATTTTATTATGGATACCAGGCTCTTGTGAGGTAAGATTTCCAAATATTATTTTCTAAATGGCTGGGGGTTGTTTGTTTTACTTTTTAGTGTCTTTTGAAGCACAAAACTTTTAGTTTTTATAAAATTCATCATTGGTTAAAAGAAAGATGAAAAAAGTGTTCAAAGGGGAAGAGGAATAAGGGAGGGGAAGTGGGAAAGAAAGGAAGGGGAAAGGAAAAAAAGAGGAAAGATGGAAAAAATAGAAGCAAAACTGCCATAAATAAGAAGGGGAAGAGGAGCTGAAGGGAGGGGAAAAATCAAGACATAGCACATACAGGTACAAATTTCCTATGATGAATGTGGCCATTATGTATATCTAAAATGTACCAATAAAATCAATTAATTCCTTGAAAAAACATGTACTAATAAAATTTATAAAACTCTTACACAGATTCAATGCAATTCCAATTAAAATACCAACAGCATTCTTCACAGATCTAGGAACCAGAAGAGACCCAGAAGAGCAAATGCCATTTTGGACAACAAGAGCATAGCTGGAGGTATCCCAAGACCTGACTTCAAGCCATACTACAAAACAACAGTGATTAAAAACAGTATGTTACTGGCACAAAAACAGACATGTGGATCAATGGAACAGAACAGAAGATACTGAAACACCCCCAGACACATTCAGCTATTTGAAATCTGACAAAGGGGCCAAAAGCATATGTCAGAGGAAAGATAGCCAACCTGAAGATTCAGCAAATGGTACTGCTAAAACTGGATACATTGAAGCCTGACCCATCTCTCACCCTGTACTGAACTAAAATAAAAATAGATCAAAGAGCTAAACACTAAAACAGAAACATTGAACCTACTAGAAGATAAAATAAGTAAAACACTTCAATTCAGCGGTTGGGATTTAGCTCAGCAGCAGAGAGCTTGCCTAGCAAGTCCAAGACTCTGAGTTCAATCCCCAGCACCCCCCATACATGTAGGCAAAGGCTTTCCAAACAGAACCCCAATTGCACAAGAAATAACAGCAAGACTCAACAAATGAGATTAACCCAAAATAAAAAGCTTCTGCAAAGGAGTCAATAGTAAGGCAAAGATACATTGGGGAAAAAATGGACCAGCTGTTCTTCAGACAGACAAATAATACCTAGAATACATAGAAAGCTAAAAAAAAAAAAAAAAAGACTACCTAAAATAAAAGACCCAACAAAGAAATGGGCAGGTGAAATGCACAGACACTTCTCAGAAGTGCAAATAGCCCACATGCTTATGAAAAATTTTTCAACATCTCTGTTCATTAGAGAAATGCAAATTAAAACAAAGGTAAGATTTAATCTTGTGCCAGAAAGAATGGAAATCATTAAGGAGTAAAATAACAAATACTAGTGTGTCTTTTAGTGAAGGAGGAATACTTCTACATTGTTGGTGGGAATGTAAACAAGTGCAATCATTATGGATATCAGTATGGCGATTCCTCAAAGAACTAAAATTAGAAATTCCATATGACCCACATGTTACCCTTCTAGGTATCTTCCCCAAAGAACTAAACACCTCAACCTACAGTGACCTGTGCTTACCACTATTATAGCAACACAATTCATAATAGCTAAATCCTGGAAGCAGCCTGTATGCCCATCAACAGATGAGTGTATAAAGAATATGTGGTATCTATACATAATAGAATATTAATCAGTTATAAAGAAGGATAAATTCAAGACCATTTGTAGGACAATGGGTACACCTGGAAAATATAATGGTTTATAAAATAAATCAGATGAACAAGCTTGAATACCATATGGTATCTCTCATTTGTGTAAGGCCAAGTACAAATAAAGAGCATAATAAAGGACATATAGAAGGAAATAAGAATGCAATTAGGAATGAAAAGGGTGAAATCACAATAGATCCTGCAGAAATCCAGAAGATCATCAATACCTATTTTGAGAACCTGTATTCTAATAAGATCGAAAACACAGAAGAAACAGACAAATTCCTAGACACATATGAATTACCAAAACTGGATCAAGAAGATATAAAAACTCTAAATAACCCAATATCAGCCACTGAAATTGAAAAAGTAATTACAAACCCACCAACAAAGAAAAGCCCAGGTCCTGACGGATTCTCTGCTGAATTCTACAAGAAATTTAGAGAAGATTTAATGCCACTACTTCTCAAACTCTTTAATGAATTGAAAGGAAGCAATACTCCCAAAGTCATTCCTGGAAGCAAGCATTACCCTGATACCAAAACCAGAGAAGG